>JAJLTO010000001.1:1732500-1851678 GCA_030568195.1 Dipodascopsis uninucleata var. uninucleata | reverse complement strand
ATAGCTATATATCGGTAGATTTTGGTAGCGTGGTTACCATATTATTGCATGCCACGATAGGTAATCATGATGCATCTCGCAGGTTGGCAAATTATGGACTTGGATGCGCTGACTATATTACTGGGACTTGGCCCTATTTCAAAAAAATGAATAGAGGAAGCCCTTCTTCCATTCCCATATAACCTGTATAACAACTTCAGAATCAGGTCACAATGGCGCACACACTCGCCATGATAGCATCGTGCCCACACCTTCATTAGTCCTTGGTATAAATAGTTGTGAATTAAGACTTGGGCCACTGTAACTCCCATTATTTTCTTGTTTATAATCCATGCTCAGCATCGATGCAACTCATCAGAAAAGCACTTATTAAAGGCAGTGTAAGAGTATTAGCAAAGCTCCACCATCGTACATACATTTTATCTCCAGATTATAAGATAAATTTTCGTTATTAGACTCAATACTAATTCTATTATAGAGCTAGCTATCTAAGTTTGCGTAACGCTTACACTATATAAGGACATTTCAGTACACTACTAACAATTCAAAACAGGAAACATAGAACCGTAAGCAGCGAATCAGAAATACAGTAATTATAATGCAAACGAAACAATGAACTGTTCTCAGGGTATGAAGTTCAGTGCTGTGTTCCATTCTTAATTATAGCGCGAACCGACATTTTGGTACGCGCAGACACATACTTTAGAATTTGTAGCTGTAGCTTGAACAACACCACTTCGTTTGCTGCTATAATTGTTCACCCAGCACGACTGCGTGATAAGTATAGCATCAGACTTATATCAATGGTAATTCCAATTTTGGTCCGGATACGTACATATCTAACAGCAGAACAAGTACCGCTAGAGTATGTAACATACATCTGTCCAGACGAGCCATCATATGGAATTGATGAGGCAGCAGCGTAGCAATCGAGGGCAGCAGCACCATGATTACTATGACAAGCAACTGAGCCTGTTGCCGTCCATCTCCTTTGAAGATTGCTATCACTACCATCATTACTATCATCCTCAATATCTGCTTCATACCATTGATTTAACAAAGTACACATTAAGGTAGTGTTGTAATTCGAATTCAATCCTACTACCCCCTTTACATACTTTCATAGGTCAAGCCATAACTACCAAGAATCCTGCTAGTTACAGTAGAAACATCACTCGCTACTCTAGATTCAAGAGCACCACAGGTCATATTATGGTCATAAGCATATGCCACATACATATCCACTAAACTGCCAGACGTAACGTTCATAATTGTTGATTCATTAGTAGCCAATGCATGATACAAATTAGCTGCAGCAAAACCTGGCGATCCAGACAACACAGCATAGGCTCTTATAACCCAGGGTCTTCTCGTGAAACCGTAAAGCAGATAATCACCGTCAACATAAGTATAATCTTGATATTCTTAAATGATACCAGCAGTCAAATTATACTCGTAACTCATGTTGTTTCCGAGAACGGCGTAGAATTCACAAGAATATCAGTGGTATTAACCACAAAAGACTTAACAGTCTTCACGTGTCGCACTATCGCTACTGCCCACAAAACGTTAATGGACCACATCATGATTGCAATAAAACGATTTAAGCTAATTTGAAAGATACAGAAAATAGAGCGAAAGTGGCCAATTTGTCTTCCACCATATAGCCCAGGTTTCCGAGATTCTCTGGTGATGTATGTATCCAATTGCAGCCAAGTTCGTTTATTAATACGATATTGACCGTTAATTCATGGCCTTACAATTTTAAGAGTAATGAGCCATGTTCTATGTTCTCAGTAATACGAATGCACCACTTGAGCATGCACGCCACTAGACATATAATGGTGCACAAGGTTCAACTAAGCCATATGCAACTAAATTTTATAAACTATGACCTTAAATAATGCAATGAAAAAGATACTAAGAAAAAGATACTTAATAAACGGTAATATTATTCACTTATATGAAACTATCTTCTTAATAACTCGTGCTAAGCTTAAACTGATTTTGATCATTTCAGCCTTTCTAGCACGAATAAATCAGCTACCGACATGAAATAAATAAAATGTGCTTTACTCAACAACCGAATTATACACTATATAACAAAGTTTATATCATAAAACGGAAAAGCACCTATCCACTGAATTATACCAGACTAATTTCATCACACATCCGAATGAAAGTCGCAATTCAAAGGCTCAAGTCTATTATTAAAGTACCACTCAATCGACATTCCATCAGTAACAGGAGCCAACGTTCTTTCGTCCACAAATGCATATTTTCGGAACGGTTGGATCTCCATTGAAAACTGCACTGCGCATCAAGTGATCTGTTCCAAAACATTGAGATCGCATCGATTCAAATCTTGACTTTATCTCAAACAAGTCAGTAGTCTGATCTGGATATGTCCGACTCACGACAATCGCACAGTTTCCAGAAATCCAAGCTGCATTTCCAAAACTCGATCCGTTGTTGGCAACCATCATCTGAATAGCAGAATCACAATCATTAATATATGCTTTATGTCGCGAGTGACACTTCACTTGTGCATTGGTGCACTCTATCAACATCGATAAGGTGCATAGTACAAATAAAACTACTGATATCCCATGGTAAAACTTCATCATACTTCAATATTTTGCGAACTAGAAAATATGAAATAGTTCATTGGAGATAATAATCCTTATATGTATTTGCCAAATAAAGTTTTATTCACTTGTAGAGACAAACTCATTAAAACCTAATTATGTACTTTCGCGAGTTTAGCCCTACATATTAGTTATTCATAAATCACGTCTCGCAGATTTATATTATTTATAATATCAGAATTAGTACTATATTTGTATTTAAAAAAATATGAAATTTCATCTGTTATATATTCTACTAGACCTTTAGACAAATAACTGATCTTACTTTCGCAAGATAAAGATGTTCCTTGATCTTCTAAATGATTATAATTTAAACTATCTGATATATCATCTGAATAATTTTTATAATATAAGTTATTAATATCTTGATCATGATCTTCATTTAAGAATTTGACATCAAAAATTATCAACTGTAGCATTATGAAGTTCTTTGGTGTTAGCAGAGTATGTTAATTTAATCAATCTTAAATAGTAATGGTAGCTGATTGCACATACTAATATAAAAATATACTGTATAGCTAGTTATAATTGTAGTTGTATGATATATCAGCAATAATGAAATACTTACCATGAAACTAGCTAATGGGAGTTATACCAACAAAAGAAAATAAAGTCAAGGCGTAGCACACGGCCAATAAAGATAGTCTGTGTAAAAACCTTGTAGTTGGTATATTGCTCTTATTTCGTTCTTTAAATCATACGAGTTCCCCGTTGATGCTACTGTAACTTCGTACTATTGACTTTTATTAAACCTTATCCTACATGACTAATGATTGTGGTGGTGGTCTATTTGAGTGGAGAAGGCGCGACGTCTCATTGAGTAAGCGATAGAGCGATTATTGACGATTTATTCTATGAAGCCAGAAAGATACCTACCATTTAATGATATTTAGTATATTGTGGATAGTCTGAGGAGCTTCTAGATGAGAGGACGAGACTCTCAGAAACCGTCAATAATGTAATATCATCGCTAAACCATCATTAAATCCTATCCTGCCAGTTCACTCTAAACGTTTATTCTGCGCTAATTTTAATATTCTTTTTTTCTAACTTTAACCTCTTTAGATACAGAGTTTGTTAAAACAAACTAGAAATGGCAGGTATTAATTAGTTCCACACTGAAAATGATCCATTAGTCAGCGAACTACAGCAATAAACGGAGCTTAGTGTAACTCATAGATAAGGTGTTTATTTTTTAAAGGGATTTAGATATACATTCTACTATCTGCTCTCAATACATTTAGAGCAACTGATATCCAGTTACCAGCATTATCTACAGAGGCTTAGCTAAAGTTAGACGTATCTCGCAAATTCTTATATGGCAGGTGACAGGTGACAGACACTTTTCGCTTCTTTTAAGTTGTTTTCTGGTGTCCATTCCTCTTTCAATTTTAGCAGAATATCGCGAATAGTCTTGTTGCTAGATCAAGTCTTACAACGGAGAATTCCGCGTTATATCTGCGAACATACACTAGACCAATACTATAATACCCGCGCCCTATATATATCATCTAATTCAAGACGAAAAAAATGCTCTTAGAGAGAGTCAATATTCATGCATGTGCACTTTGTACTTCTGGTTTGCTATGGATTCGAGGGTATGACAATGTTACTCTCAATTACAATGAACTACTCGCGACATACTAAACATGATATTACGAGTACTAAAAGGTCTAGTTCTATATATCATAGCAGGAACATCGTGCTCTTGCTCGCGAACTAGACACTTTGAGTTCGCACATGACAGAGTTTAGCTACACGCCACGTACAGTCAAACAACACTTGTAAACCAATATAAAACGTTTCGCCATGTCCATCACCGAGAGAATTCCGATCCGAGATCATAGATTCTTCGGGTCTCACGCTAATATCTACTGGTAATACTTTACAGTCTGAAGTATTGTCGGCCTTAAGAAATTCTTTTCGTCTTCATGCCACTAGAAAAACCGTATTCGCAAAGAAAGGCAAGCTACATTTTTCTGGTCAAATCTAAATATCAGAATATCATCGCAATGACACTACCCTAAACCACTGTTCTTATTTAGCTGTAGGATAGAGGCTTTAGCGTTATGCATTGAATTGTCTGCAATGTGACACAGCTAGTGTTTACTTGACAGGTAGAACTGGCTGTTATAATTATGGATACAATATGTATGTTGAACAGATTTTTGGCCTCACACCAATAATTGATGAGAATGCCCTGAGCAATATTATAAATTAGATAATTCGGTATTAGTAGTGCTGAACTAAAGCATAAGTTAAAGTAAGCATTATAGTCTTTTTGCTCGCCGAAATGTCTGTTATTGCAGATAGTAATACAATTAAACTATTTTCTCTACTTGAATAATATTAGATACACAAACTATCAGTTGCGGCCATACCAAGAAGAAAACACAGTTCCCCGTCCGATCAACACCAGTTAAGCTTCTTTGGGCCTACTCAGTACTGCGGTGGGAGACCACGCTGGAATCGTAGGTGCTGCAATTCTTTTAATTTTTTTGATTTTTGAACAAAAATCAAATGCTATGGGTTATAAATCTATGCCATGCTAATAATCAAAAATATTATTCAAAAGTGAGATCTATCTGGTAAATATAAGAACGGTAATGCAACGAAATAGAGAGCAGCGCCTCTAAATGTATATCCCAAGAGGTTTACTGAGCTTGTAAATATGATAGTAGTTTTTATACTAGCCTATTTGCAGCGAGTTCTTACGATCTGAGCGTTATGTAATGCGTTTAGCTATATTTGGAAAACTCTGAAAATTTAAATCTATTATTACCATTTAAAGGTTTAGCTTTGCAAGTCTGGCAACTGTATTTTTATAAACTGGAACGACTGCAGCGAACTTGAGCTATATTGAACCTTTCCTTAGTGATGAAGATTAGTGGTCAAATATTGCGAGCAGGTTGTATTTATTATAGACCTGCTTATGACGACTGACGCACTGTTTTCCTGTTTAATTGATACCGTCTCAGCTACAGTTTCATCGTATTATATATAAAGACGCTGGGACTGAATGTAATCTTGACGGGAGTATGTAATAACCTCTCTTATCCGACTTTTGTTTCATTTCAAAATTCTCCTGAAAACACGAAGTTTTCCTAAGTGCTTATGGAATTCAGAGCTACTTATTAGCTCTCAAAATTAGATATTCGAGATGCTCGATTGTTAAGAGATTAACAATATTAGAAGTATATATATCTCTGCTGCCAAGGAATATCTTTCTTATGTAATATTGAACCCAGCTAATTAAAATTTGAAATTCCAAGCAAAATAAGAGTATCATTAATAAAGATTTACTGGAAAATACTGTTAGAAATATAAATTTGAGAGAACACTCCGTTATTTGGTAGCTTCCAAAACCAGATATTCAAGTTGCGAGGGGCTAGGAATGGCTTAGGGCAGTTAAACTTTGCACATGGACTGAAAGAAACTCAAATGTTGAGAATGTGATTATTATTTGCACTTTCTCTGTTATGGAGTGCGCACATAATGAATACATAGCTCGAAAGGCAATTGCTTTCAAAATAGATAGATAGAACTATACCAATATATAATATATAATAGGATTAATAGTGAAGGAGTAGGGCTCAAAACTTCCTCATGGTAGCTCTTAGATCAAACTATGAAAGAAGACGATGCATCCTTGTCCTATCTAGATAGGGAGCCATGAGCTTTTCACTGGTTAAACCCAAATTATCTAGGATTCGCAAGCAATAATTAAATAATATATCTAGATAGTGATGCTATAAAAAGAGAATTAGAGAAAAATGTTTATTTACGCAAGATTCTCCCTGAAGTTTTCATCATCTGCCCTAAAGCAGTCGGTAAGGTATCCTTTTAGGCGATTAAATTCTTGCTTCAGTCACCACAATAGACCCTAGTTGTAGCAAAATTATGTGTTTGTGCTTGCCACTAAGATAGAGTCCTTAAAGTTCTGAGAGATCATATAAACACATCAATATGGTATACTATGCATTAATCAGGGTCACGGATATTATCACACAGGGCTTGAGCTCAAAAAGCTTTTCTTTCTAGCCATACATATTGGTACACGAAATAAACTCTCATTTACAATTCAAATATTTATTATTAGAATATATACTAATTCATCATGTTCCCTTAATTAGAAAATCTAAGTACTGTGATCTCTAAAAGCCACGTCCCATAGCATAGATGATCTACAATATAACCTAAGCTCAGATGAGAACGTCACTATTTCAAGTTTTTAATGGCGTCACAAATAGCCTCGGTAGCCTGCTCAGTATTCAAGCACCCGCCGAGATCTCTAGTAGTCTTGCCTTCAATACACACAGTCTCCAATGCCCTGATCAGGAATTCTCCAGCATCTTTCTCTCCAATCCACTTGAGCATCTCCGCGGCACTCCATACAGCTGCAATTGGGTTAGCGACGCCCTTGCCAGTGATATCAAATGCGCTACCATGAACTGGCTCAAACAAAGAAGGATTCTTTCGAGTTGGGTCTAGATTGCTAGATGGGGCGATTCCTATACTACCAGAAAGAACAGCAGCAAGATCAGACAAAATATCCATATGAAGATTTGTACCGACAATGGTATCCAAGGACTTAGGATTGGACACCATTCTGATGGTCATAGCGTCAACAAGCATCTTATCCCATTTGACATCAGGATAGTTCTGGCTCACTTCTCTTGCGACCTCGTCCCAAAGTACCATACCATTTCGCATGGAATTCGATTTAGTTACCACAGTGAGGTGCTTTTTAGGACGAGACCTAGCAGTTTCGAACGCAAATTTCATTATTCGTTCAATTCCTACTCTAGTGAAGATAGCTACTTCAGTAGCCGTCTCCCATGGCTGATGGAGATGGCTTCGTCCCCCGTGACCAGCATATTCTCCTTCAGAATTCTCTCGGACAAGTACCCAGTCAAGATCAGAATCTTTCTCAATATTACTAAGGTAGCTCCTCGTACCAGGGAATATTCGAACTGGTCGTACATTAGCGTAAAGCTGCATAGGACCTCGAATCTTCAACAGAAGACCCCAAAGAGAAATGTGATCTGGAACGTCAGGATCACCTACAGCACCGAATAGACCAGCATGGTGCTTCTGCAATTGCTTCGTGCCATCTTCGGGCATGTATTCACCAGTAGTTTTATATCGTTCAGTTCCCCAGTTGTAATCAGTATATTCTAAGGTAAAGGTACCAAAGGTTTGCACCAATTGATCCAAAACTTTTACGGTGGCAGAAATCACTTCTTTGCCGATGCCATCAGCTGGAATAAGAGCAATAGAATAGATCTTGTTAGTCATTGTTGGCGATGATATCGTTACTAGAAATCAGGTATTCAAGGAGTGCTAAGGTATATTTTTATAAGCATTATTCTAGGATAAAAGTTTACTTAGCATAGCTAGCTAAAGCCTTGTCGGTAAAAAATTTATTCGGTCTTAGGGGCAAATTATATCATCAATTACCCGCTTAATAGAAAATCCCCCTCCATGTTGCCGAAAAAGCGAATCACTACATACTGAACTATTCGCCAATTTTTATTGTCCTATAAGGAACTTACTCTCGTATGGTTGGCCCCAAATAGGCGTGGCTGATTCTCATGACATATCTACGTGGTTGCGAATATCTTAATCCGACCGATTTATCAAAAACCTCTCTAGATAATAGCAGGAGAGCTAGAGAGTGGGCATCTTCTACAACTGGTTGGTTACCGCACCTTGACGACGTTGGCTTCTCATCCAATATACGTTCACTCGTGCACATCTAATTCTTAACTTGCTAAAGACTGAAGCATTACTAGATTAGTATATCTTATGAACTTTTATACGTAAATAGTATCGTATTGTGACGATAGCTATTTAATTGAATTAGTGATTCACTTTGTCAATTGATCTTATATTTTAAGAACAACCATTGAATGTTTCTGAAAGCTCTATAGATGTCGCGAACTTAACTCGTAACTTTACGTATCCTATTAGTATGTTATCCGCAAGCAAATTTGATAGTTCTCTGTCTCTATTTGCACTCTTTTTCGCAGCATTGGTCCGCCCGCCAAATAGAGGGCTAATCTTGCGGGAAAAAATTATTCCGCACAGAATTAATATTTGAACTTGATTTATTGACGTAAAGATTAATTAATATATTGTGCCTTCTTATCATTGAACTAATGGCTCTGAATTGATACGGTTCTCCAAAATTAATTATTGCCTTCTGATTAGAGATCTCCATCGCAGCGCGACTACTGATATTCCATATTCTTTATCTGTTCTCTTTCTTAATATAAGGTTTGTCATAGAGAGACATTCTTAATAAAATCTATATTGCAAGGGTTATTTACTTGGAAATTGCAGTAGTAGTGTCATTCGTATATGCCAAGAAACTATACCCTATAATAAGCGGAGGCTAGTAAATGACTGACTGAAGTGCGGGGTATAACATCGGGCAAAATATTAAGCTTAACTTTAATTAGTCTGCAATAATTCGTGGTTCCCACGATGACATGATATCTAAATAGCCCGGGGTCCATTCAGTTCAAGAACCTACATTTAAGACGACACCTTCGGCTTCTTGTTGAATTATTTACCACTGTTCTCAGATTCACCAAAAATGATTCTTCCCAAGTTCCGAGGAAAATCGCAGACAATTGCGCGAACTGCATTCATATTGACACCGTCATTTATCCTATTTGGGTATTTTCAGTCCCTCTTAGGAGGTGTACTATCGTTCAAATCTTTCTATTCTCAATTTCCTATCATGAACACCTCTACAACGACTGGCCAAGAAAAGTCTCATAATTCCACGATCCAAGGTACAGTTGTGGCAGTATATACTTTAGGCTGTGCTACTGGTGCTCTGCTTTGTAACTTTTTAGGGCAAAAATTTGGGCGAAAAGAATGCGTTTTTTTTGCATCGGTGGTGTCGGTAATAGGTATCATTCTGCAAGTAACATCTTTCAATGTTGTCCAATTGGCCGTTGGAAGAGTAGTGGGAGGTATTGGAGTTGGTGGACTTAACGCTGTGGTTCCAGTATGGGTTTCCGAGTGTTCTCCTCCGAAGAACAGGGGCAAAAACGTTATTATTCTTGGTGAATTCATTTGCTTAGGGATTGCAATGGTTTCTTGGATTAACTACGGATTTTCTACAGTGGGTGACAAACAATATGCTTGGAGAATTCCTATGGTGATTCCAATTTCTTTACCTCTGGTTATATTGATAACTTCACCCTTTTTCTCTGAGTCTCCTAGGTGGTTAGTGCGAATAGGAAAACGTTCAAAAGCACTTGCTGCATTGTCTGAGCTCGCAAACTTACCAGAGGATCATCCAGACATAATTGCCCAGTATGAAACACTTGATAGAGAGCTTAACAATTCTGAAGGCGGAGACAGGGTTCTAGGGTTCTCTGATCTATTTACTATGGGCCCGCGAAAGATTCTTTTCAGGGTCTTTCTGGCAGTGATGGCCAATTTCTTTGCTATTATGACTGGTGCTACTGTCATCAGTTACTACGCTACTACACTGTATGAGGAGTCACTTGGGTTTTCTAATCGTAAGGCACACCTTTTAGCCGCTATCTCTTTAACCTGGAAACTTGTACCTGCTTTAGTGGCCTTTCTCTGCGTTGATCGATTTGGTCGAAGACCATTATTCCTAGTGTCCGGACTAGGTATGGGATTGTGCATGATGATAATTGGAGGCACTATATCAATAAGCGATGCAAATTCAGGCGCGAGTATTGCATCCGTATTTTTAATATTTTTTTTTCTCTTCTTCTTTCCACTAGGCTATCTGGGAGCGAATTTCCTTTACATATCTGAGATAGCTCCCCATGATCTTCGAATGCACATGTCTACAGTTGGTACAGTCACTCACTGGATCTTTAACTTCGTTACTGCTGAAATCACACCAATTGCCTTTGCATCTATTGGGTGGAAATACTATTTCATTTATGGGTGTGTAGGTATATTATCTTTCTTCGTCGTATTTATTATATTCCCAGAAACTAAGAATCGAAGCCTGGAAGAAATAGAGCATATGTTTCAGAATGCTAAGAATATATGGGACGTTCGACCAATTTCGATGAAGAAAATCACGCTTCTTGAGAATGAGAACTCCAAAGACGAGATTAAAGATGGATTCAAAGAAGAGATAGATCATATTGAGTAAATTGGAGACACTTTGCTAGTTTTATACACGTTGTGCGAAAATTTAATCGAGCATTCGTGCCATATTATAGTAAATATACTCTCGTAATACATTCTGATCTCACTGGTAAGCAAGAATCCCATAAATAAGAAGGGTATTAATTTCAGTTATCCCGCCAAGTAGTATTCTAGGATCTTTACTGTTGGAAACTCCACGAGATGATCATTGCGCTAGAATATTTAACCGCGCAACGAAATACTCGGCTGAAACATTTCACATAAACTCATGTGGCATTTAAATTAGTCTGATTGCTGCAGTTCAAGAAAAGAAACATGAGCAGTCTTTGATGAATAGTACCTGTAATCAATGACAACATATTAAGATTTCAAGAGCACAGGTAAAGTTTGGATATCTTGTATAGCTGAAAACTCTGCCACAATTTTGAACCAAAACTCTCCAATGTAGTCAGGAATAAATGATTCTTCATACAAGTTAGCCTTTTCAAATAGTCCAGTAGAATCCAAAGGACAGGATTATGTGAATACTTTTCGTTCAACAGCAGAGCTTAGCATGTAAGACAAGAACCATTTCAAAGAAGTAGTACTATGAGTTTACTAGCCTGTTATAATCAACAACACTCGATGTCTAAGATACATCATCGCAACAGTAGTCATCGCCTCCAAATTGACCAGACAGGTACAATGAGATATCTAAATTCCAAATTTGTCTCAATTGCTTTCTCATCAGATCCCCAAAATATCCGCTTCGATTATTATTGACAGTTAGATCTGAATCTGCTATTCTTGTTGTTGTTGCTCTTCTCCTTTCCACATGGAGCCTTCGCTCATAAATACATCAAAAATCTCGTTCAATTCTTCCCAATCGCCAAATTTATCGGCAACTACAGAATCTGAACGTCGAGGCTTTTTCCTGTTTGGCTGCAGATCGTTCTGAGCTCCATTCAGAGAGTCTAGTGACTTCAATATCACCGCTAACATCTCTCGACACTTTGCGGCTACCTTCCACCTGTTACTCAATGTTTCGCATAGTGGAATACATAGCATCAAGTCCCTTCGCGATTTGTGAACTGGATACGACCCAATCTTCGCCGCATATGCGACAATCCAGGCAGACATCCATACCATTGGCAGATATCCCGGCCAGAACAAACTCTGATCAGGACGGCTGTTACACTGATCAGTCATCAATGCCAGGACTTCTCGACTACTATTTATGCAGATTTGTAGCGCATATTTGAATTCTGAGCTATCCATAGATAAACTTAGTCGTGGCCTGTGTATCAATATTGTTAAATGATGATAAAGTGTGCTGAAGAAACAAGAATTTTCAAATGTGATTGCCTCATCGTTACGTCGGTTCATCAGCCCATCATGTAAGGTGTTTTTCCAAAATTCTACCCGAGACTTGATCTCCTGTACCTTTTCATTGTCGACATGACGAACGTGGATCGATTTGTTAAATATCTCGATCGTCTCTCCGACTAAGTGGCAATATTCAGAAAAGGCTACTGACACTATTATTGGTGAACATTCGGCTGCTACCGCACGTTCAGCAAATTTGTCAATCACGGGGACATCGAAGCCCTGTACGTGCTGTTCATGTATAAGCGAGCACACATCGCAGTCAGAGTCCTGATAACCAATTGGTAATCCCAGCGATTGACTCAGTATTCGATCGAGACTGTATGCTGACCAATAGACACGCTTTCGCAAATCACACATTTTACCAGAGAACTGCGAATACCTAGCAGGGCACCTATGTAAGCCAGCCAGATGAACCTTAGCTCTAATCAGGCACGACACTTCATAAGAACTCTGTAAGAACATCCGTGCATAGAGATACACTAGAATGGAGAGTAATGCCTGAATTGTCTCGAGATCATATCTTGTTGCAGCTAACTCGACGTGCGATAGAGCATCTGAAGCGCTTTTAAAAATCATCTGTTGTACTGCTGGTTCACTAGCTAATCGAGGATCATCGGCTACTCCTATACTCAGTACTGCTCGAATAATTGTAGCTCTGTTCCCGTCAAGGGCTATTCCCTCTTTAGTAGACAACTGCTCGAGATCTGATCTAGTGCTGGGTCCATCTAGGAATGGCACCAAAGGGTGAAAGTACCGAAAGAATGGCAATGCCAATTTCTGAGCCAATTCCGCAGACAGACACTGCGAAATATTTCGAGGAGACCTGATAGAGGTGACACTGGCTGCTCGTCCAGGTAACACTGAAGGATCTGGTAGATTAGGGATGATAACTCCTAGAATTGTTTCTTTGTCCAGTGCTCCGTTTGTATCGAGAAATGCTGATTTCATGTCTCGAAGAAAGCTTATTCCACTGGCGCTACCTAGAAACTGTGTGGTCCCATCAGGACTCGAGTTAAGTATGCCTTTCTCTCTAGTCTTCGAATCTAATGTATTTGCCATACTCTCTCCTCAATAATATCAGTAAAGATATAGAAAAGGTAAAAATGGAAGTACATTTAACAATGTTTTACAATGAGTATGAACGGTAATCATATATATTAACTTATCTGTTTTATGTGGGGAACTCGTTACTGCTAGCTCATTCCCTGATATGATTTTAATAAGAATGGCTTGTCTATTACCCTGGCTACTTGTCATGTGACGAATTGTTAAAATTCGATTACTTAATTAGGTAAACTTTATGAATAATATTTAAAGTAATCTAACTTGTATTAAAGTTTTGACATATGTATATATATTTATCTCTAGCTACTCTGCTACACCTTCATGAAGGTTATGAGAAAATATATACTTAAATATAAGAACACTCTGAAACCGATTCGCGTGAATTCATCTTACTAGCTTATACCACATATTATCGTTGTACTTTAGCATATATCTATATTGAATAGTAATTAATAATTCGCACATGTAATAAATCGTTCAGTACAATATCTAGGTAGATCAAGCTAAAAACCTAACTGCAGAACTCTTCATGATAATAAGACTTACAATACTAGAGTTGGAAGCCATTGATAATTTAACGCAATTTCTGGGTCACTAGATGAAAAACTTTGTATCTTTTTATAGGATAACTGTCAACTAACAGAACTACCAAATCCAACCTCTAACATAACTCGAATTGCAGAGGAGACGGTAAAATGTTTTACCGCAACTACTTCCTACAGAACTTTTACATCTAGTACTTGTCTCTGATCACCAAGAACAAGTCGTAGCTGTCTGCCTTTGGTTCCCAGTATCCCCTTTCTCAAGCCTTCGAGATATAAAATATAGCCGGGTGCATATCCATCTACAAACGCGACCACTTGTTCTGGGGTCATACCCGATCCGTAGCGTTCGTGCAATTCTACTTCTTGTTGTGCACGCCATTTATAAACGTACTCTAGATGCTGCGCGTCCAAATGCACCAAAGTATCTATTATTGGCTGATATTCATTAAACAGAAAGTCGTTCATTTTTTTAAGTTCAGAATTCATAAATTCGAGGTCCTCCATAGTAATAGAAATAGAAGGAAGCTTAAATCTGAGTATCTGCAGCGCAGTTTCCATATCTTCCAGAGGCTGAAATCCCAAACACCATCCCTCAACAATTAGTATATCAATTGGACCAACTGCTTCTGTCCATTGCGATACTGGTAGTCTGTCACCTTCTCCATTAAACGCACTCTTATCATATCTAGGTATTCTAAAAACCTCGCCAGCCTTTTTCGCCAAACATTCCGATACCAATGTTTTCAAGAGCTCGATATCATGAGTTCCTGGAAGTCCGCGTCGGGCCAAAAGCGGACTATGGGTTGATTCATATTTCCCGACCAACGTCTTATGGTCTAGATAAATATCATCCAAAGATATTGAAACGACTTTTAGGTTATTCTCTCTCAATGTTTTTTCCAAAGCGCAAGACAAAAACGACTTGCCCGATCCCTGAGGACCCGATATACCAAGCACTAAGGGCTTATCTCTTTTATCTAGAAACTGAGTGACAAAGCCTTGGAGATGTTGGAGAATAGAGGTCGTCATATTGGTGATGTAGGTATATATGCGGAGAATGACGTCTTATATTGCTACATAGCGGGTAAAAGTTCAACCACTGTATTCAACATGAGTAACCATTAGCGGATGTCGAAGTGAATCTTGAGGTGTGATATCTGTTATCCGAATGGAGGTAGTACATGAGAATAAAGGAAAGATAGCTTATTTTCATATTAATTTGCAATATTAAGGTCTTGTCATAGTCATTTAGTAGACAAATATGTTGTAATGTGATCGGCTAGTTATCGGCCCGATTGACGTTATGACTCGTCAGCGGTATGCTTAGAAGAGCTAAATTTACAGGTTCCTTTCACTAGCTGACTCCTTGCACTTGTATGTGAGAACTATTTTGCGTGGCGATAGTTTATGAATTATTACTAGTAGTCAAGTTAAAAAATAGTTTCGGTGGCAATCCATCTATATTGCCTCTAACTTTTCGGCTGTGATTTATTTTTAGAGCCATATGGATAGACCCAAGTCTCATTCTCTCTTGCGTAATATGTTTGTTTCTTAGAACTTTCTGATTATGTGGCTAATTTCAGATGTAATAAGATGCTATGGCATGTCGGACTACTAGGGAGCTGTGGTATTATGGTAGAGACAGTGTTATAGGATTTATTACCTTCGGTACGGGAAAGCTCAGACAAATGGCTTCAATATATCACGATAAAGTGTCGTGTTGGGCTACTTAAAACCGCGAAGGATAATTCCACCGTGCATGTTCTGGAAAAATGGCGATCCGGCTATTTTTCAGCGGCAACAAGTGAGAACGACTAAACTTTTAGACGAATGTCTCGTCAATGTCAAGTATAATAATCCAATCCCATCTGCGATTACTAGGCAATTGACTAGCAAAACATATAACTACCAAAATGATTGTAGAATCTCGTCCCAAAGTTAGAATTGCCATCAATGGCTTTGGAAGAATTGGTCGTATGGTATTACGTTGTGCCCTGGATGATCCCGATGTTCAACTTGTGGCCATCAATGCTCCATCGCTAAGTCCTGAATATGCAGTGTATGTTATTAAATATGACTCTGTACATGGAAAATATATTGGTGATATTTCCAGCAATGGTAGTGACATTATAATTGATGGCCAGATTGTCAAACACATTCAAGAACGTGATCCTACTCAAATTGATTGGAAAGCCATCGGAGCGGAATACATTGTTGAAAGTACAGGAAAATTTAAGACAATAGAAGCTGCATCCGTTCATCTCAAATCTGGTGCCAAGAAAGTAATAATTTCTTCTCCCTCTAAAGATGCACCAACATTTGTGTATGGAGTAAATCACCGTTCCTATACTCCTGGCATGAACGTGGTGTCCAATGCATCATGTACAACCAATTGCTTAGCACCACTAGCAAAAGTTATTGACGACAAATTTGGGATTGCCTGTGGAATTCTGACTACCGTACATTCGGTCACTAATTCTCAACGGATTGTTGATAGTCATGCTTCTAGAGACTGGCGTATAGGAAGAAGTGGTGTTAGCAACGTTATTCCAACATCAACTGGCGCCGCACAGGCACTGAGCAAAGTTATTCCACAATTAGACGGAAAGCTAACAGGCATAGCCTTGAGAGTGCCCACCAGTAACGTGTCTTTAGTCGATTTGACAGTCCAACTCAATACTCCAGCTGAAATGAAGGATATTAATAATGCTTTCAAAGAGGCGGCTCTAGATTCCAGTGGTGACCTCTATGGCGTGCTTAGTTATACTGATGAGGAAGTCGTTTCTTCTGATATGGGAGGATCATTGTACTCGTGCACGTTCGACTCTTCGGCCAGCACTCAACTAAACAATCAGTTCGTAAAATTATTGGCTTGGTATGACAATGAGTGTGGATATTCCGCACGAATTCTGGATCTTATTAAGTACATGTATCATTTTGAAAATTAGAACTACTAATTAAACTTTTTTCTCGCATCCAGAAGTCAACGAATTTGAGCTGTAGTCGTAGATCCTCCAACCAAAGATGTGATGTACCATATTTTCAATTGAATTTAGAAGTTTCAATTAAAATTTATATACTTGAGGAAACTTTCAATATTTATGTCAGATCCAATTTATGTTGAAGCAATTTAAATGGCAGTTTATTTCAATTTGTATAAGATCATTTACCAAAGTTACGTATAGATTAATTTGCATTTAGGTACTCTACTGTTCTCCGAGTAATAAATAAAACAACTTGGATTATCAATAGATCTCGCCTTTTCCAAAAAATACGACTAGCAATTAATTTAGTCTACTAGATAGAAATGCAAATACTTAATTTTTTAAGTGAGTGCTATATTTAAACAGAAAGCAACAATGACAGCCTCGATATCTATTTTAGGATTATCCAAACTTTTCTGAGACTAAAAGAATCCGCTAATCTTTTCCAGCAAAAGCTGAGGAACTTCTTCTGGGATATAATGGCCAGATTCAACAGCCTCACCACTTACATCAACAGCGTAGTTCTTCCATACCTCAATTGCATTATAGCATTTTTCAATAACACCATATTTTCCCCACAAAACCATAAGAGGAGCTTTAATTTTAACTCCGTTCTTAAGTTCTTCACTATCATGTTCTAAATCAATAGTGGCTGATGCCCGATAGTCTTCGCACATGGCATGAACAGCTTTCGATTGTCCAATAATCTCAATATAGTCGCTCAAGTCTTCCTGTCGAAATGGTTTCAATCCCGCATATCGACCACCCATATGGCCATGTATGAAAGCTTTTGGATTGGATCCGATCAAATTCTCTGGATAAGGAGCAGGCTGAATTAGGAAGAACCAGTGGTAGTAAGCCTTCGCAAATTTCAGGTCTGTAGATTCATACATCGAAAGAGTTGGGCAAATGTCTAAAAAGATTGCTTTAATGACCTTGTCACTATAATCCAGGCACAACCTATGACCAACTCTGGCTCCTCTGTCATGTCCAATAAAATAGAACTTGTCGATTCCATGATAAGACATAACCTTAACGCAGTCTTTGGCCAATTCTCGTTTGCTGTAGACGCTGTGAGAAGCATCACTTGGAGGCTTGGACGACTTGCCATAGCCCCGGAGATCAACAACTACTACAGTATACATTTCAGCAAGAGTATCAGCTACTGCATGCCATATTCGATGGTTTTCCGGGAATCCGTGAGCAAGAAGGAGTCCCGGACCAGATCCCTTAATACCTCCGTAAATATCGACATTTTGTTCCACAGAAACAAAGAATTCTTTGAAACCCGCAAGCATTTTTCGATTGTTAAATTACAAATTTCCGCTTGTGTTCATCTCCCAGATGTGACTCAGGTCTGCCCATTATATATCAAAAACAACCAAAAATCGGCCCAAGGAGTTGGGTAAATGTTTACCCGCATGTATCTTTATGGCCCATGTGGGTGGGTTCAGAACCGAGTAAATGTTTAGGAGAAATGTTTAGGCGCAAAAATTATCCACACGACAGTGAAGCCACAAGCAAGAGTTTTGAACATTACAGATATTTGATAATAGTTGTAGAAAATTTGGAGAGGTATACATAGATAATGTTAGTCTTCAAGATTCAATATCTTTACTACGTGTTTTAGTAGTACTACTGAAATATCTTGGAATTAGAATAAGAATCTCAGCCTAGTTGCAATACAAGTCTAGAATAGGTAAATATGTACTTCAATTCATCATCCCAACGCAGTCAATAATTGAACAAGACCAATTAGATCCACTTGGTTAGCCACCAAACTCGAAGAAAGATCGAGTCAATTACGTCTAGATAGTTGACGCATGAGTCTACCCTGATTCCTAACACCTTCACGCATAGCATTCTTCACTGTAGTCTTGTCGTTGTCAGTTCGTTACATAGCTTCAAAGGATCTCTCGCGCTCAGATTCTCTAAATATTCTCTTCCCTTTTTGGTTTGAGAGTACACTTGAGATTAATTTATTTTATATCATTTTATTCCATTTGACATAAAGTGAAATTTTTTTTAATTTTCTTTGATAGTTTTCGAAAACTTAGAGCTGTTTTAAATAACTTCTATTGTTACAATTCTGTACTGAGGAATTGCCCTCAGCTACAGAGTTTCTTTGGGCTTTGCCAAGATTTCCTACTGTGCACCAGAGAGCGAGAGAAGGAAATATGATTAAGATTACAAGGCAAAATTAAAGCAGTGCTTGTGATAGAACCACTAAGGGCCATGTGAAAATATCCGAGGTAGCATTGCGTTGAGGGTGCCCAACAATTGAGCGTCGTATCCGTTTAAGGAACTATTGAGACACGATATATAAAAAGAGTGATATAGACTCTGGACGTATTCCACATCCACAATGTAATATCCGCTCATGAGTTTATCTGATCTTCTTGGAGAATTCTGCGAATGAATGGATACTAGAGGTTTCTCGACTTCGTCTTGGATGCATTATGAACTTTCGAGACAATTGCGACATGCACGAGATGTTCAAGATCAATTCTCAGAAAGACCTCGCTAATGGCCTTCAGTTGGAATATTGTATCTACGTTCGAGTTTCTACTTTGCGCATATCTAGTCATATCTCCGGTATTTTGTAGATGTGCCGTATACCCACGCGAAAGATTATATTAGAACTGGATGCTATGGCTATAGTGCTTATCTCCCGTTTAGCTGCATATAAATCAGAAAAGAAGATATATTTCACTTGATGTAGTCATATTACCAAATTTCTTTGGCAGCTACAATGAGTTCGAAACTTCAATTTAACCATCTATCGATAAATAATTATAACATTTGACAGTCGAGAATGTAGAGGATGACATTAAGAACGTTAAAGTTGCATCCACTATCACCACCATATCACCCTCAGCCGATGATATGTATAATACCTGTTTGCTGTCTCTTACGATATTGCTGCTTTAAAATAAAAAAGCGATCTTTTGCTCTGCCGGTCGTTAACCTAAAAATCAAGGGCGTCATATTTCTATTTTCTCTCTGTTCGTAGAAATTTTGCCTGACTTTTTATGAGTATCTACGCTACATTCATCCAATCAACGAACTTATCTTATGCAGGGATCCTAGCGAGCTACGTTGGAATCCTTCTAAGAACCATATGCTTTTGTAAGAGTAACATCATCGAGAGTATCTAGTTTTCGAATAGCTTATTGCAGTTTAAATCACATGGGATGACTAGTAGCAGAACTTGTCAGAGATGTAGTATGCAGCTCGCTGGTTTTTAATGCGAGTTCTGGTGACTCTATTCCGAGCACATCGTCGCATAGATTTTTGCTCTTCATTTCATTATTGAGAGATAGTGAGCTGATGTTCCTGTTCTAACCGACTAACTCTACATGTGCGAAATCAATTGGTTTCTTTTATTTCAATAATGTCAGCAAAATATTCTAAAAATGGAAGACCTCTTGTCAAATTTTCTCTCTTCGGTTGCGTCGGAGCGAGTGAACAAATACCTTTTTGATCTATATTTTAGTATATCATTTATTTTTTCTGCTACTCTGAATTTTTTTCTCCTATACCGTTAATTCACTTACGTAAGAGCCAATGACTCTATCAATAATGATCGATCTGTGTATTGAACACTTATTCTTATCAAGCTATTGCCACAAGCGTGACAATTCTTTCCCAGTTATGAGTATTACCTAGCATTCTGTCTGTGGCCAACTACAGGTTATTTGCGTCTCTTGGAAGGCGGCATCTTCCACAGGCTTATAAAATCTACTCTCTAGTTATTCTCTAGACTGCAACTGCCATACGTGATTTTCACGTCATTCTTCTATGAAGAGAGTCTTGTTCTTAGATGTGAGAATTATAACCATCTTATTATAAAACGATATGGTTTGACAACAGTACTAGCAATTTTATTCTGCATATTGTAAATACGTTCTGCCGACAAGAACCTCCTTCTCTCTGATAATGTCAGATGCGGTAGACCCTTCCTACGATGCAAAGGTAGCCATAACCTGAGCCGTAGCAATCAAGCAATGGTTAGCACCACACTACTTCATTCATCCTTGGCATTCCTCTGTTAGGACCCACTGCTCAGTCACCGCTGAGGGACGATTTGCTTTAAATTAGTCTAATTACTATGCTAAAACTAAGCCAATTTAATTGTTTCCAAAAGTTGGTGATGCTGTTGCTTTATTCTATGAGACAAAATAATTATTGCTTAGATTCACCTAGCAATGCATGTGCGCTAAGTTATCTACTCCTGTAGAAATAGTGAGGTGGCTGATAGTGGAACGACTTTTCGTTTCGCTCGGTCGCAAAACTTTTTGCTGTCGCTTAGGCGCAAGGTAGATTAAGCATAAAGGCGTACTGACCAATTCCGTGAACTATAGGCACTTTGCATCGAATGAAAGTCTAGCCGTTTTATTCAAAGCAAGTCTCTTCTCCCGCTCTCTACATCTATGTCACCGTCGTTTCTCTTGTCTCATCTTAAGTGTTCCCATGCTATCCTAATACTATGATTTCCTTGACTATGCTAAAAATATACTGAGGTACTCACTGTTGTTCTTCATTCAGATAGATCTAAATATTATTCATCACAAAGCATATTTATATACTAGTAAAATTTAAAATGACGTTAACGCGAACCACAATGTTAAATAGCTTTAGACTCGTCAACTTTTTGGGACTATATCGATACTTAGCATCATATATATCGTCCTTTACTCAAGCTACTAGATTTGGCCTTTATGGACTCTTACTACGCCAACATCTTGTATAGAATTTTGCCAGCTTGTTGGCACTATTATGACACTAGTACTGTCTATGGCTGCTAGTTACTTCATCTGACCATGGCTTATCTACAGTAATATCTAACTATCCTCATGTCCGTCATACCTCCTATATACGAGAGCTCTTATCTGACACTAATTAATCTCTATTTCTTTTCACTTCGACTTTCAATATTCTTTTGATCATGCTTCTAGTTCAGTTTTATTAACTAATTTAGACATCAGACACAGAACGAGCCCCATATAGTGCAAAGTCTAGAATTTTATGATTTACTACTTGCTACTTCATCGTTATCTCTGTACTAAGATATCGTTTGCATACATAAATTTAGAATTAACTCTTATTAACAGCTAATTATTTAAGCTAATACGGCTCAATATCAATGTGCTAAACTGTCATTAAGTGGCCTCGAGCTCTCGGAATGTTTAGTCTTAAGTTTAATACTGTATATGGCAGTGGAGCTCTGTTAGTTGTTTGTTTAAGCATTTCATATTATTACTTTTGGATTAGTGCCTTCGTAGCCGTGACATATATATATTTCACAGGATGTCCTGTGCTTTATTTTAGTTATTTTGTGCTTTACATATTTATTGAAATAACTATTAGTGTTTTTTCTGTGTGATTTTTCAGTCATGCCATTATATAACGAAACACAACTTTGCGTGGACAATCCTTCTTGTGGAGGGTATGATATTTACGTATGTAACAATACTACTGATGTTAATGTGAGGCAACCTCCCGATAATGTCACTTGTGTCATCTATTCGTTTCATAAATCTTCATCGAGTAAAGTGAAGGTCTCTTGGTCGACTAAGCTATTAATTACGATTTTGTTCCTAAGTGCGTTGGTTTCAGCACAGCTCTTATCTGATGATGGGATTGTGAGAGATGAGCCAGACCTTGTGATGATAGGCAATGTGACATATGATAGTGTACCAGTTAGCTACTATCGTGTTAAATCTAATTGGGTTAATGATACGCTCTTGTCTAACAAGAGCATAAGTGATGGTGTATATTTATCTGTAGATCTTCCAAAAGCATATGTTTTTGGTGGTGAGATTCATCAGAAGCTATTGAAGAGACCTGATGGTGGTTCAGATGGTTTTACTGAGTATGAAGTTTATGACCATGGTACGTGGTGGTCTGCTTGGAAGAGGGTTGGTAGTTGTGTATACGATCAGCTCGGTCAGGGTGCGACTTATTCTATCCAATACACAGAGACATGGACGTATGACATATCAGGTGGTCTGGGTATTGAGATTATCAAATCTATAATTTCTGCGGAGTTAAATATAGGTGTATCAGAATCGTGGTCAGTGTCCAGTTCAGTTACATGTAATATTAATGCTGCAACTAGTGTGCTTTGTCTGTGGGCGCAACATGAGTATCTTTGGTCGGACTCTCATTCCAGATTCTGCACAAGTATACCTCCAATAACCTGTACATCATGGGAAGAAGATACGCATGCTGATACTCCGATGAACGATTTTAGTGCTCGCAATTATGGTTGTTCTGTGGGAACGAGTAACTGTCAGACTTGTTAATCAAGAGTGAAATACTTTTATGGTGAGGACTCTCTCAGAGGTTCTATATCATTATTGTAAATGTACGATTGATAGCTTTCATATCGTAACTGACATAGTATGAGCATCAATGGGTTATGTGATTGTAACTCTGTTAGATTGTGCTGAAAATAAGTCTTATTCCTGGGAGTTTATCTTCATTTCAATGTAGGCAATGTATTTTAGTTGTTAGACATCGAAATTAGGTAGATATTTTAATGTAGTTGTTCTAATTGAAACCATCGCAATCTTCTTGTAAGGTGCAAGTATAAATAGACAGTAATCTCGGAGATATTTCTTCGAAGAAGACTTTGTATGAATTGACGTAAAATTATTCGATATTGAATGTTACGCATGATTAAGATTGTAAATTGTGAGTGAAACTTAAAAGACATGCATTTTTTGAAGTTGAACTCAATCAGCAAAGTGATGGGACGAGATATTTCATGACGCGTTAATGACTAAACCAAAGTCGCCAATAAAAGATGAAAATTATGAGCTGACTGATGGTCGACTCCTTTTGAACGCATTTTCATTCTATCATATTCTAGAGTGTTCAGTAATAATACACTGAAATATTACATGGCCTGTAAACTTATTCGTTATATTACTGTAAATTCGGCCATTTTTATAAAGACAATAGAACTAAAAAAGAACAACAGAATTATTCTAATTTGAAACTCATATTAATAGGACTGCTGCGAAAATGGACGAAAAAGTTTATGTGGGGTATAACTATCTTGCTTCCATGCGAACATATGATCAGCACCGAATTGATATCCTTAACAACTTAAATATTTCTGTAGCAGGCTAGACGACTTCTGTTGATCAAAATATGTTCCATACAATTCACAAACGAAGTAATGGTCAAATCATAGGAATTTTACAATAAATTGCAAAAAGATTGGGATTGAGGCAGGACAAAAATGGTCAAGCATAATTTTGTAATATAAGTGATCAGGTAAAACAGCAGACATGAATGATGATTTGTCTATTTGAGCTGCAGATTATTAGATACTATGAGCCGAATATATTTCTTATTCTTCATGCTTAAACTATATTTCTACATTCAATGACTAAAGATCTTCTATCAATCTCTAAAAGAAGTTATGCAAATTATTTATTCTCTAGAACAATTCGAAACCACCAAGATATATTTATTAATTCTGCTTACTCATGAAACAACCAATATCTAATAATGCCATATCCTAGACATTAATTCCTTATGCAGATCTGAAAATTAGTAGACATAAGCGCCATCGAATTCGAGTCGAAGAGCTAAAGAATGTTAATACTGTAGCAATTCATCGTCAGACTCCAGCCAGAAGAGATCTCGATATTTTGTGTCATGGCAGTCTCCACAGATTCTATGAATTAAAGTTGCATTAGTGCCCCTTCCTGGACCATTCTATAGCCATTATGTGCTACATGTTACATACAGCTTGATATAGCCATGAAGTAGAACTGTCAACCTATTTTGCTGATATAACCCACACAAGTGGCAACGTCGACATGAATTGCCGAGTTCGATAGATTCTGACGACTACCGTTGCAATGTGGTATAAATCCATAAAAATAAAGCTAGAACAGCTGCATTTGCTGTTCTATCGAATCCAAGGGAGTCATTAAAAAAGTTGTGATTAGATCAAGTGCTTTGGTGTTATAGGATACAGCTTCAAATGTAACAGAGACAGCTATAAAAAATACATATAGCACGATCTATGGAGTAGAAACAGTAATGAGCCAGAATTCATTTTATCTCTGCGTCGTTTGTCGACTCTGCTATTACCTTGAATGGAAATTTTGCTGCTTGCAACTATATATAATCATGAGCAGCTTGTTAAGAAGCATTCTCGTAAAAATCCACTAATATTCTAGTCGCAGATGCCAAGTCTGGTAATGACTTGGATGCTGTTGAGATGTCTAGCTAATGGCGCGAAAAGGTCTACTCGGTGGACGAGTCTTCTCCGAATGATTCTTGCTTGTTTCACGAAGAAACTAACGAGATTTGAGTATGTGCGGTATGATATTTTGATAAGTAACTGCAATATTGAATCTATAATTGCTACGAATAGTGCTAGTCATGGGTCTTTTTTACATGTTACTATTGCCAAGGAAAAATTGGGAATTTATACGTATTTCTTAGATAGTCACCAGACTTCATTTTTGTGTCGAGTTAGTTATCCAACTATAGTCTTGGCCACGTAAGAGTTCCAAGATAATAGAGGATGTGCCCGAAGCGAGAACGTATCTCGTCTCGTGGATGCTCTGGAACAAGTATCAAAACCACAACAGAACAATTTACTACCCCGCAAATTGTCTCCACAAATTTTATATGCACTATCTTAAAATATTTGGAATAGCAGATGTCAAAGTGCTCGAATGATACACGAAGGAGGCACGAAGGTTTAGATGTTATAGTAGACGGATAGAACAGTTAGTAAGTGTAAGTTTGGTACCCCCAGAAATTAATTGTTAGCCGAAGAAGGAAGCAGCATATGTTTGGCGAAACATATATATATATATATATATATAGTGCAAAGGCCAGCGAAAACCAACTAGAGGGCATATTACAAAGAACCATATATAATTATTATTACTGTAACCATAATGACTATCAGAAACTTCTTCCGGAGTAACATTAGTGCTGATCCTACGAGTGCCGATGACGACCATCAATTCACCAGAGATGTGATAGCGCTTCAGGATGCTAAGGCGGATAGCGAGCATGAAGAGGACTTAGTACAAGCAGCAAGAGAATATGTACCGAATACTGAAGAAGAGAAAAAACTTGTTAGGAAGATTGATCTTTATCTTCTTCCAACAGTATTTTTCATGTACTTGATGTCCTATATGGACAGAACGAATGTTGGAAATGCGAAGGTCGCAGGGATGGCTAACGACCTTAACCTTTCCTCATCGGATTATTCTATCACATTGGTAGTATTTTTCATCGGATACGTTGTATGCGAAGTTCCTTCAAATATGATTTTAGCAAGATCAAGGCCGAGTATATTTTTGCCCATTATCATGACACTTTGGGGTTTTGTCACGTGTATGATGGCATTGATTAATGATTATAAGCATCTTATTGCATTAAGAGTTATTGTAGGTGTACTTGAGTCAGGATTTGCACCAGGTATTCTTCTTATTTTCTCGTCTTGGTATAAGAAGAATGAATTATCTAAGAGATTCGGCGTGTACATCTCCGCTTCAATATTGTCAGGCGCATTTGGTGGTCTTCTAGCTGGTGCTATTACAAGTGGTCTTGAGGGAGTGCACGGTATTGCTGGTTGGAAGTGGCTATTTATCGTTGAAGGAGCAGGCACAGCTGGAGTTGCCATTTTTGCGGCCTTTTTCTTGTTAGATTTTCCTGCCAATGAGAAAAAGTTTACAATACGCGAGAGAGATCTTGCAACTTTACGATTAATTCATGATAATGCGTCGTCAGGAAACGATGACGAGCACTTGGGCCATCTGAAAGCTCTTCGCATCGCTATTTCAGATTGGAGAGTAATTCTTTTCACTATGGCTTACATGGTAATCGTAGGTTCAGCCACTCTGTCATATTTCTATCCTACTCTTGTAGAAGGGCTCGGATATTCAGGAGCAATGATTCAGTATATGACAGTTCCAATTTATGCTGTTGCATTTCTTTGCAACAGCATCACCAGTGTTGTGTTGGATAAAATTACAAAATATCGAGGCTTAGTTATCGCCGGATGGTTGACACTAGCTACTATTTGTAGTATTATTGTCTGTTCTTCTTATAACTTTACTGTAAGATATGTTGTGTTGATATTCATGGCTGCAGGTATATGGACTTGTAATGCAATGACGCTCGCATACGCATCTTCATCTTTTGCGCATATGAACCGTGAAGTGAAAGCTATTAGTCTGGCGTTTCTAAATGCTATGGGTAATCTCGCTCAAATTTACGGAGCATATCTTTTTCCGTCTAAAGATTCGCCAAAATATCTTATGGGATTCGGTGTTATTTCGGGAATGAGTGGAGTGGGTGTTATAATTTTTCTAATTATATATGTTTTGCTCAAACGTTATCCCAAGTAATTGCATTTTACAGTGTTTTATGTTAGCTTACGCAGTTTATAATATAAAGGATTGCTTGAAATACAATTCTATTGTTCGGAGTCTATCGTAGAGATGCACACACACACACGCACATATATATATATATATATATATATATGGTTTAGTATGCCCATAATCGTCCAAGTCTGCTAGCTCATTAGTTAGAGAGTCTGAAGATCATTTGGTTTAGTGTCCGCTGCTTAATTCGTAGTCACTACTTTCAAAACTTCGTATTAATCCATACAGTGCTCTAGTCGCTTTTGAGTTGCCCAGAATAAAGTTGGTTGTAGCCACAGTGATGTAGAACTACTTTTTGAATGCACTAGATCCGTCATAATGTTTGACGACTGTAGGAGTCACCAGATTTTAAAACATTGAAAACAATATTGTTCATACAATAACTCTAGTTTTCGTGACTGACTATTCTCAAATCTTATGCTAGAATCTCACTTGGAGAGAGCTATACTTCATTCACCTCTGGGGGGAAATATTTTTCTCGCTCGCGCACATGCATTATAATCATCTTTAATCATACCCTGTTTAATGTAGCAACTCTAATATGTTGCATCTAATACCTCTTATTGCAAATTACGATATATTTCACAATACGATCCTGTCTATTAATCGTTACAAACAGCATATCACTGTCTGCCATGCTACGTCATGGATTTTAATGTACCATTTAGTCGATGACTTAATTTTAGAAAAGGAACCTAAATCAATACAAATTAGTCCGGGTAGTCTAGACAAAGAATCGTACGAAACTATAGATATGGTCTTGTCACTTCATAAATTCCCCCATACTTGTGAATATCGTTAAGATGGTCTGCCTGCTGCTCGTCACGGTACACAGGCTTTGGCAGTTAAAGTGGCAGTTTTCAGTTTGATAAACTGTGAACTTAAAAAACCTAAATACTTAAAAGTAGCTGTTTGAATATAGAAAGAATCTTGCAAACTTCTTGCGAGCGACTTAAGGTTAAATATAGATTAGACACTTGTTTTACTATCTATATAATAAATATCATTTAAGTTATTAGTAATGCTAGCTAATTGTGGGGTAATCTGATAATCATTAATCACGTGATCAATGTGCTGGTATATCTAATTAGAGTAGAAGTCTTAAGCTTTAGACCTCGTAACGGGGTACAGAGTTGTCGAATGAGCCGAGCTACAAAGTTTTCAGATTCGCTGTACTAGGGAATCTATGTTAGATACAGAGAGGTACTGTCGAAGATATTTTGTTAAGTAAATTTCAACTAGTCCAGCAATATATAGAAGTTATAACGTATACCATTCAAAATCACACTGCTTTCTTCGATAGCGTATTGTCAAAGATACTATGACTAGTCGAACGACTGACAAGTAGAAACTATTATATGTGTTGAATATAACAAGGATGGAGTATATAGAATGTCTCAAACAGATCTCTTTGGAGGGGCATTTTAGTATATGGATTGGAATAATCATCGTGAGCGATTGATTCTCACGAGAAGCTATCATCATGGAACGCGCCTGAATGTAGGAGATACAAGAGCAATTAATATCTCTCCAACGGCTTCTAGTTTTTGTTATATTCGCCATCGATTAAATTTGTCTCAAGACAGAAGATAGAGATCTGAACGTAAGAACGTAGACGGCCATGGCATTCGCAGGAAGCTTGTCTAACAGAAATGGAGTTGATCGTCTTGTTAGAAAGTACTAAGAACTTCATGATCAGCTGTCAGTAAAAAGTCATTAATACTATGAGAATATTCAGCTTAGGAGTGTTTTAGGGTATTTTATATTCGTTATTGAGTCATTCTGTAGTGACGGGAGCATACTTTTAAATCTTTGCTAAGGCGGCAGCTGACATCTCCATCTTTTTCACGTCATGTAGACTACTTAATAATATGAATCATATGAATCATGCCGAGAATACTAAGCCATTTGGTTTTTCACTTTTCCGATGTCCCCATCTCACTATATTGAACTTCAATGCTCACCTTCAAATACTTGGCTTGGAGATTCGTGGTGCCCTTTAAAGTTCCGAAGAGCACTTAAAGTTCCGAAGTTACCCGTCGGAGCATCTTTGAACCTGAATGTGGTTCCAGCTATAGACCGGAAAAATATCACAGTAACTAAACATTATATCTGCAGTGCATCGCGTTTTCAAATTTTTATCGAAATACCTCTTAAACTATTTCTACAATGATTGACCGAGAATAGGATCTGTCGTCATACACAATTATAGTGCAACAGCGGATTTATGATAGCGACACGAGGAAAACTCATAAGATAGTTCTTAGTTTCCCCACCTCTCTCTTGGAACCACAATCTGATTATTATGTTGCGACCTGAAGGTGCTATTGAGTATGTAATTTTTGTCCTGATCAATGAATGCAGTAATTCTGTTATAGAGAAAGCGAGCCAGGTAGTGGAGAGCAGTACACATCCCGTCCGAAACGCGCTACGCAAGTATACAATAGAATATTGACGAGTAAGGCAGGTGGGAGACGAAGGAGGGGCACGGAGATTGTAAAGATATACACCGCAATATGCGACCATATAGCAATTTCCAGTTCCAACCACATAACTACTACCACATCCAGAATAACCTCAAAAGCCAGTGTTCTCTTCATGTTAAAGTGGTTGAGACATTCCCAAGTCAGAGCTAAGTACACTACGGAATTTATGTATTCGAAGAGCATTGAAAAATTTATTGTACGAAGGCGAAAAGACATACTCGTGCTCACTCCTACAATAATAATGAGGCAACTGAAGCCAAAAGCCGCAAGTAACTGATTAAACTATCACACAAAAAAGTACACTTTGACAACCTGATAGAAGCTGAGACTTGTAAATAGGCACGCAGATCAGACACGTCCAACAGTTTCCTTGATAATATGATTCTCAGGGTCAAACTTGACCTTTCCAAACTTGCGAGCTGAAATGCGTTCCTGAAAGAGCTCATCCATCTGCATACCACTTCGTCCTCCGGTCTCAGGAAGACAAAAGAAGCCAACAACAAAGTAGATCATAGAGGAGCCAAAGAATAAGTAGCCCATCTTCATTCCCAAGTTAGCTGCATCCGGATTGTATAGTGGAGGAATAGCGTAGCTGATTCCAAACGACACCAATGAGTTCACAATATTAATCCATGAGTTTGTCTTCGCCTTTAGTTTTGAAGTAGGTACCTCTCCGAGGATAGAGTATGAGCCAGGAGAAAGTCCAAACATGTATGAAAATTTCCAAACCGCAATGCAGGTGACCGCAACGCAGCCAGCCGCATATTGGTTAAATTCCTGCACTTTGTACATCGAACCCATGATGACATTTGTTACTGCGCATACAAGCATGCAATTATTATAAAGGTTTCTGCGACCAAGCTTATCAACCAAACTGTAAGCTAAGAAATTGCCTAGCAATGCTATACTGTAGTTTGCGAACGTTATGGCGAACGCATTTTTCACTCCTGATAATTCATAAAAGTAAGTTTGGTACGATGGATAGAACAAATTTCCGCTGAATAACTGGCCCGTCATAACAAATATTCCGATCAGTGTTCGACGCCTGTTCGTGCTTAACCATGGCAAAATGAAGCCTGTTTCTGCAGCCGATTCACGAGCACGTTCAATTTCAATTTCTATCGACAGAGCATGAACATCCACATCGTGCTCAGGTCCATACATATAACGCAGAATCTTCTTTGCTCTTTCGACATTACCACGGCGCACGCAGTAATATGGAGATTCGGGGAGAAACCAGCAAAATACTAGAAAAAGAACAGCAAACACATATTGAAGCCCGAAAACAACTCGGAAGGATCGCTCGTCATTCACTCCTGGAAATTGAGTAGCTGTGATCCATACCACTCCCGCTCCAAGCCACTGTCCGATGTGTAAGAATGTGCCAACTCCAATAGTTGCAAAGCCCGTAAATCGATCTGGAGCTAACTCTTTCGCGTATGGTGCAGCCTGAGCGACTACGAAGCCGACTCCGAGGCCCACCATCGTCTTGCCCGCGATTAGCGCACCGATGTTCTTTGCTGCTATCATCACCGATGTGGCTGCCAATGATATTAATATTGAAATCATCAATGATGTCTTATGTCCATATCGATCTGCCACCCATCCACTGATATAGTTGCCTAAGCTCTGCGCACCCACACTAGCTCCTGACCATGCCGACTGATATTGGGACTTAATAACCCACGATCCATTGTAATTGTATCCGAATGCTTTGCGAAATGCACTTAAGCCGAGCACTTGTCCTCCAATAACGTTGTCTAATCCGACATTAAGCATGTTAACGTAGATAATGCCCAAAAAAAGACTATTCGCTTTCGTCTCCAAAGCTCCTGTGCAAATGTCAAGTTCGTTGCTGTCGGAGAATACACTCGCTCATCCGCAGTCAACTCTTTTCCTTCTGCCCACTCCTCCTCTCCCTTCATCTCCAGTACTCTATTCTGTTGAGTTTCACTTGCCATCGCCGACAATCTTATTATTCAATCTCGTTAGTCCTTATAGCTTATTTGACGGAACTTATTCATGATAATATCAAGAGATTTATGCTCCTCGACATCCTCGTAGCTCTTAATGATCTCCCGAGGCTACCCCACAACTATTTGGATTTCCGAAGCTCCGCATTTTTAAAAGACATTTATTCACAGTTAAATCTTAACAAGTAGAAGAGGGAAAGAGCACAAAAATCATCACCGTATACTTTTAAAATGGATACATTCAAAGAACCAGTTATTGAACAAAGAGGGGCGCCATTATGGTGCTGGAATAATAAACTAAACCGAGAACAGTTGCTTCGTCAAGTGGACTATCTCCGACAAATGGGTTTTGGAGGATTCTTCATCCATGTAAGAGTGGGACTCGAAACCGAGTACATGGGAGACGAATTTTTAGATCTCGTCAAAGCATGTATAGACCGAGCCAAGGAACTAGGAATGAAAGCTCACCTGTATGACGAGGATCGTTGGCCGTCTGGAGCAGCCGGTGGTTTGGTGACAACAAATAAGGAGTTTCGCGCAACCCATGTACTTTTCACACCTTTCAAATATGGGGATAAGCGGGCATCTAAAAAGCTTTTGGGAGGTGCCAACGCGAAACCTTCACGAAGTGAAAATGGAGAATTACTGGCAACTTTTGAGCTGGAGCTCAACGAAGATGGATATCTGATATCATACAAGGTCATAGAAGACTTACTCAACTGCCCGACTGAGCTCTCGCAGACAAACAATGCACGAGAATTAGGTGAAGCAGAGGGCAGTAAGAAAGTCATCTGGTACGCATATATGGAGACAGCACTACCATCTGAGTGGTATAATAAGCAGACATATGTTGATACAATGAATAAGAAAGCGACTCAGCGGTTTCTCGAGGTAACACACGAGAAGTATCGCGAAAGAGTCGAAAGCGAATTCGGTAAGACAATCTCATACATGTTCACAGATGAACCACAAATTCCACACAAATCAAGTCTGAAATTTGCAACTCGGCCCGAAGATGTGTTTATGCCATGGTCGAGCGACTTCCAAAAGACTTTCAAAGAAACATATAGGGTAGATATTGTAGCGCATTTGCCAGAGCTCTTCTTCGAGTTAGCATCACCTGACCTGTCCCAGATTAGATATTGGTTCCATGACCACGCATGCGAGCGCTTTTGTTCTGGATTCCTTGACGAAGTTGCATCCTGGTGTAGCAATAATGGACTGTCTCTGACAGGTCATGTCATGCCAGAGCCAACATTACTTTCTCAGTCTTCCGCAATGGGCGAAGCAATGCGGACATATCGAGCCTTTGCCCACCCTGGAATCGACATTCTTCAGGATAAGATGGAGTTGACAACTGCCAAACAGGCGCAGTCTGTCGCACGCCAGATGGGACGCAAGGGAACACTTTGTGAAATGTATGGTGTCACGAATTGGACTTTCGACTTTAGTGGACACAAGCGCCAGGGAGACTGGCTCGCCGCTCTTGGTGTTACCTTGCGATGCCCGCATCTGAGTCTCGTGAGTCTCGCTGGAGAAGCAAAGAGAGACTTTCCGTCCTCAATTAACTACCAGTCACCCTGGTACAAAGACTATCCGATCATCGAAGATCATTTTGCTCGTGTGAATGCTATTCTTACGCGCGGCAAGCCTCTTGCGCGAGTCGCTGTAGTCCACCCGGTCGAGAGCTACTGGCTCTTCTTCGGGCCACTTGATCAAACTTATTTCAAGCGTAATGAACTCGACAGCTGCTTTCATTCTATTACAGAGCGGCTTCTTAAGGGCCTTATTGATTTTGATTTTGTGTGTGAATCTCTCATTCAATCAAATCATACTCCTTATTCTATCGACAGTGGAAAGCTCAAAGTCGGCGTTAGCACATATGACGTTTTGCTACTTCCCGTAATGACTACGATCCGCTCGAGCACACTTCAGATGGTCAAAGAATTTGAACGTTCCGGTGGTAAGGTAATCTTTTTTGGTCAATCACCTAGATATGTTGATGGGAGGCGCTCTGACGAATGTGTCAATTGGATTGCCACCCATCCATCTTGCAGCTATCCATTATCGTTCGAATCCCTTTTTGAAGCACTCGAACCTTACAGAGAAATTTCAGTCTGGCTATCAAGTGGCAAACCGACCAGCGTTCTTCTACACCAGATCCGTGTAGACGGCGATTCCAGATATGTCTTTATTTTGCAATACTGACGGCAGTCAACATGGTGCGGAAGAGCGCCATGATATATATGAACGCCTGGACGACTGTGAGATCAGGTTCTCAGGTCATTGGTCCGTAACTGAGTTGGACACAATGACTGGGAAGATCTCAGATATTCCAACGTTAATTGAAGGTGGGACAACAAAAATTGTTAGAACTGTTCCGAGCGCCGGCAGTCTTCTCCTAAAACTTTCACCTGGCTCAAAACGAACGTCGCCACCTGAAAGAAAGGTCGTCTCTAAAACAAAATTGACATATGAATGCGACATCAGAACCCCAACTACGTTCACGCTCTCTATGCCTAACGTCGCACTCTTGGATATGGCTCAATACCAACTTGGATGCACCGAGTGGAGTACAGTGGAAGAAATATTGCGGATTGATAATACCTTACGAGCACAGTTAGGTCTACCTCTAAAGGGTCAGCAGTTTGCACAACCTTGGTCTGACTACAAATTCAATCGTGGTACGCAAACTTGGGATCTAAAGCTTAAGTACAAAATCAACACAGTATGTCCACTTGTAGATACTCTTCTTGCTATTGAACTGGGACAAAACTGGAAAGTATCTGTAGATGGCAAGTCTTTGGATATGAGCAGCCCCCGGGGCTATTTTGTTGATGAGGATATTAAGACATTGACCTACCTACCTTGGCTGCCGGTGTCCATATTCTAATATTAGAAATTCCATACGGGCTCCGAACAAACCTTGAAAGAATTTATATCCTTGGCAATTTTGGCGTTACTGTCAAAGGTGCGGAAATTGAGATTAGCGAGTATCCGCAGTCTCTCTACTGGGGAGATTGGGCATTTCAAAAACTTCCATTCTATACCGGAACTGTCACATACGAGTCGTCATTTGAGCTCAAAAAAGATGGTCATGTGGCGTTAGAGATTCCACATTTCAAGGCACCACTTATTAAGGTCTCTGTTGACGATAAACACTACGAGCCTTTAGCCTTTCCACCGTTCCAGCTTGATCTCGGCTTTCTCTTGACTGGAAAACATGTTGCTCGGCTAGAGGTCTTTGCCAATAATCAAAATCCCTTTGGAGCGATTCATATGCCCAATTCAGAGTTGAAATATTTTAGTCCTGGCGTATGGCGCAGCTCAGGCTTTAATTGGTCGTATGAGTATGTCACAAGTACAATGGGCATTCTCACGGCCCCAAAGATTTACTCAGTGGAGAATGCTAGCTCTACCGAGATCCTGACTCAGTTTGAGTAGATAGTCTTTTGCAGATTTTTGGCCAATTTATATAGTTTTTCCTAATATATATGACTTGACCATGGAAATACTTCCATGTAGATAGAAGAACAAAAAAAAACTGTGCTGTAAACTCTCTACAGAGCAGCATACTAGAGATCTTAGTAAGTGATTATAGTTTGCCAGACGCCATAGCTATGTCATATCTATAGCATATTGCAACAAAAGTACAGACAGAGTGGTGGAGTATGATCTAATACCTTATGACATTATTCTCAATAAAGTACTTAGAGAGAAGTGATTCGATCTTTTTTTTTTTTTTTGATTCCTACGTATCTGTTTATAGTCGTCGTCTATGGAGCTAGTTATCGGGCTCTCGAGCGAATGAAGTCAAGTCAACTGCATGTACGACTGCTAGCCTAATATAACTAGTATGATTCAGGGACAAGTGTCAATTTAAAATGTGGCTGATGAGCACTAATTGAATAGCCGAAAATTCAATTTTTGTGGGTATGGCGAAGTGGCGTCTAATGACGGCAGTCACCGTCACTGCTTGAGTAATGCGTACCGAGCTGTGAGAATTTGCTACCGCGTTGTCACCTATTATCCAATTGTTTCAAATTATACTTCTGCTTCCTCTGTAGACTTATCCGAGGAATTGGGTCAGATGTCCGTATGCGTTCCGCGTCATTTCGTAAATTTTTTTCCGCCTAAATGATAAATAAAAGAGAGTAAAAACATTGACTTCGAGTCCCAACTCGAAAATAAGCACTCTTGATCTATTCAAACCTCGCAAACACTGTGCGCTATTATTAGATAGTCTGAGAATGCTCATAAATACTCTCCATACTGCTGATCGCGATCTTTTTTACAAGTGAAGCTAACTTTGCCATGGCTGCGATTAGGTGGATAGGTATAATTGTAGAATTTGTGAAAATCACATCAGCTCAAACTCTCTTTGTAGAAATATGGGTCTGACATGAGCTATTACCAAAGATTTATATGAACTGAAAATATGTGAAGAGAAACAGTGTATTGTAATAAATATCTTCAAAACAAATTTGAATCAACTCACAAAAAACATAATATTCGTATTTTAAACAGTGCAAAAAGCTTCCCAAAAGCTTATGCTGTTCTTCACCTACATGTAGATGGAATAAACGCAGGGTCTGCTACCAAATCACTTCCAGGTGAGCTCCCACTCTTTAGCGAAGGCCCCAGATTTGGTCTCAGTCTTAAGGTCGTATACAGTAAGAGTATGGTTAGCGAAACTGAACTTAGCCGAGTGACCTTCAAACTTGACAATACTGGGCCTGGTGCTGACACCGAGGATTGTGACTGCTGACAAAGGTTGCTGGACATCGTATCTTCCAAATGGTGAAGCAATGAGAGTGGATTCTTTAGCAGAGAGTTCGACAATAAGACTCTCATCTACCTCAATAGACAAGCCGTCATCCACGTAAACAGTTCCAGTTGCCTCGCCCTTAGAATCTAAGGCAACGAGCAAGTGCCAGGGAGATTGACGAGACTCTACCGTTGTAAGACCACCTTCCTGCATTGGTATAATATATCCACCTCTAACCGCAACATTAATATGCTCCAACTCGGCTTCGAGAGTAATATTCTCACCATACTTTCTAGTGATAGGCTGATGCGTGTACCAGTCATACCATATTGTGTCATTATTTCCTGGGAACACGCCATTCACAGTAGTCTGACCTTGATCAAGGGAAGGAGTAACCAAAATAGCACTTCCAACCAAGAATTGTCTGTCCGCATCTGCCAAACTGGGCTCATCAGGGAACTCAAGGAATAGTGGTCGTACTACTGGAGTACCCTTTGTATGGGCTTCATAGAACAATGTGTACCAGTATGGCAATAGCTGATATCTAATTGCCATAGCTCTTCGGGATGCTTCCGCTGTTGTATTCCACATGTAAGGCTCCTGCGATCTTGCGCCATAAGTATTGTGATTACGATAGAATGGGAAAAATGCACTCAGTGCCATCCATCTGGTACACAATTCCTCGTCAGTGTTGTCACCGAATCCACACGTATCAGGGCCAACGTGCGGAACACCGAGCAAGTTGAAAGTCAAGACTCCTGGAATAGAGTATGCCATATGGTCCCATCTGGCATTATTATCACCGAGCCAATGTGCCGCGACAGCTCCAGAACCAACAAATGTGGAACGAGAAAGAATAAAAGGACGAACGTTCTCGCGGATCTGCGAAAGAGCCTTATAGGAGGCAACCGATTCACCGTAGCCCCATAAATTGAAGATGTCGTAGCGAAGAGTACCATCAACGGAAGTTGCATTAACTCCCACAATGTGGCCAGAAAGATCATGATTACCCTGAAAGTTATTAAGAGCGTAAGGAGGATAGTTCACGTTAAATTCTGGAACTGAGCGCTTTGTAAGAGGAGTCGTGACATTGTCAGGATAAATAGTCACTTCGGAACCTGCATCATTTGGGAGCGAAAATGGCGGATGTACTGGATTGACGTCAAGGTCGCCGGATCCACAAGATCCAACGCAGAACGAAGAAACTTCATTCATATCAATCCAGATTCCACTAAAAGTTGTTCCTTGTTCTTTTTCACCAAGGTAAATCGACATATTCATAAGCGACTCAACCCAGAAGTCAGTTGCTCTTGGATTTACCCAGTCTGGGAACACTGTGTATCCGGGCCAAACATCACCAATATATGTTGACATATCGGGGTTTTTAAGCCATACATCCATTTCTGTTCCCTTGTAGTAAGGGTAATAAGAATCATCAGATCTATTGGCAGGATTCGCAGCATAAATTGCAGCATCGACGATTGGAACCCAGTGCTGATTAGTAGCCTTAAGACCGGCCAAGAACTTTTGCATATCTTTCTGGGAGAAGCTAACAGGATCTGTAGTAAAATCTCGGAACTCGTACAGATAGTCAATATCGGACCAAATAGTATCAAGAGGCAAATTATTTTCTTTGAACTTAGCAACAACGGACTCCAATGTCGAGACATTTTCGTAACCCCATCTACTCTGGTGGAAACCGAGAGACCAGTATGCTGGCATAGCAGGAAGTCCAATAGCAGTGTTGTACTGAGACAGTGTGGACATAGCATCGGGTCCTGTGAATATATAGAGATCAATCACTCCGCTAATTGCACGGTACTGCAAGCTGTCCTCACGTAGAAGTACTTCTAAACCACCTGAAGTCAAATACAAGACTCCATGAGAGTTGGTACATCCCGTACTCGAGTATCGGTTCTCTAAGTAGAATGGATGGCTGCCATACATGTTTCCATCTACCAAAGAGCCATCATCATTTGCCCAAAAAGTACGAGTCAGATTATTGCCAAGACGAATACCACGCATTGTCTCTGCCATACCATATATGTTGTAATCGGGGACCATTGACGTTGACAATTCAATGTACTGATTCTCGAAAATGAGATTATATCCTCGAGTATCAAAGAGAATGCTGTAATCGTCCTTACGCATCACCCAGAACTCGAATGGCTCGGCATTGTACTTGAAAATATATTCAGCCTTGTCCGAAGACACATGTTCAGCATCGGTGACTAAAGGAGCTGTCCAGATATCAGGTCGCTTTGTGAGCTGAAAATTCTTACCGCCTTCATCCGTGATTGAAATATGAAGTCTGTTTTTCTTGTCATTTGTCACGACAAGATCAAGCACCTCATAGTCAACTCCATAGGCATTGCAAGGCTCACCAGCAAGCACAAGCTTGGCTATCATACCCGAAGACCAGGTAGTTACATTAACTGCTTTGTATCCAGGACAATTGCCTCCTTGATATGGCTCATAAATACTAGGAGTCTGCGCAACGCCAACTGCTTCCGAACTATCAAACGTAGGCTCAGATCTCCAAGAAGTGGAAGTCTTGCTGCTTGAGACTGGAACAGCAGCTGCTGTCACTGCCGACACACAGGTGAGAATAGTAGTAACTGCACTAGCAAAGTTCCTCATTATGAGATCGCGAATTGTTTTGCTACTTTGACACAGTCAATACTTGTAGAGCAATGTAGTTCACAAGCAGCAGTTCGAGCAGCTTTTATAATACTAGGTCCTGCACACTTATTGATCCTACTTACCATTGATTCCATGATACTTTCTATTCAATGCATTACCAGCAGCGGGATCTCCGCCTCGGATTCAATTCGGCGAACTTACATAAAAAATAACTACTGCACCTCATGATAGCGTTCGATTCTGTGCTATTGGTACGAATGATCGTTTTGACCTAAATTGACTAGATAAGTGAATGGTATAGCATGCATGGGGTAATAGTCATAACGTCTAGTGAGTAAGGATTTTTGGATGAGGGGCTATCTAGAATAAGGTGGAAAGCTAATATAGATATTCAACGCTCTCTACTTTAAGTGTAATCAATACTTAGGATCCCTCTATTAATTATACCGATTTTAGTTAGAATTAGGCCAGGATTGTTCAAGCCTGCAATAAATCTTCTCGAAGATAGTAACTTTTCGAATAAATACAACATTCCTGCATATGACGACTTATAGTACTGTTCATGGTGGGATTCTGGGCCGTTCGGCATCTTGTACATTTGCAGCCGCATATCCTGTGTTTTTACATAGTGAGCACCTTGATGCTTACAAACGGATGAAGAGTTCTGAGCTGCCGGCCCATTAGCTGGATTAACTGGTAATTGATCCCAGTGGGTCGAACTACTTGAATATTGGGTATCAATTGTAGGGTTGCCGAAGCTGAGCTTGAAGGCAAAGTCTCCGCATCCGAAGCCCTGTTTATGAGTTTTGGAAACAGCAGTCAGAAATAAACACTCTTGGTAAGATATAAGCATTTCTTGAACCCTGTTAATTTAGTTTAGCGGGTTGCAGGAAGCTTCCGTATATTAAAATTTACTCTAATAGCCTCCAGATTAGATAATTGCCCGTAGGAATGATAATCTTCAATATTGTGTGCAGCCGATAAGGATCGAGGTGGTTCTTCTACACCAATAGCAGAATGAAGTACTACTGTTGAACCAAGGCAAAGTTAGAAATAGCGTGAAATAACGATATATGCTGCAGGCTTTATTGGGTTCAGGCTGATTATCTAAAGGCTATCTAAATACATCATTGATGCAGTGTCGAGGTTTGGATAGGAAGCCATCATGACGTGACATTACAGACCTGCACTTGCCAGCTCAGAAACAAAGAGATATCATTCTCTCTATCCTGAAAATCGTAAGCACACATCTCCATCCTTTGAATTATATAGCGTCTAAACAAGGTCCTGTACTATACCTTCTACTAGTGGCAGTAAGGCTATGGCTTCGCGATAATTTCGGTACATTTTCTGAACTGTGCTTAGCTCTGAGCGGGGTACAATAGGCGGGGGAGACGGAAACTCTAATGCACTCCGCTAAACACAAACTATAGTAATGGCCGAAAAAGAAGCCGTCGGTACGGCACTAGAAGGTCTTCTAATTTTTATTATTAGTGCAGCACTATTTTCATATTTGGAACTTGATAGCACTCCATTCTAGTAATGCAGGCTCATTCGATTTAGCGATATATCAATCCTAGCCACGAAACAGTCCTGTGATGGTTGCAAGTTTCGAAAGGTAAAGTGCGACCGTACCAGCACTTGTTCGAGATGTCTGAAAGCTGGAATTAGATGTATAGCGCTCACCGGAGGCGAAAGGGTCGACAAGGTGCCTCTGCACCTGTACTATCTGCCCTATTAGCTGCTCAATCGGACCTCTCTTTTTCGCAGCCTCTTTCTGCAGGACTCTTACAAAATATAAGATCGTCATTTTCAGCGGGAATCGTGCTTCTAGTGCGGGAAGAAGCGAGGGTCTAGCGTCAGTCACACCTCTCTCCTCACCTTCAAATCTATCATCAAATATCATTGCCACTTGTGTGCAATTGTTTATAAAAGAGCTATATTCCACCATTCCTATACTCGACACGGCTATCCTCCAAAATGAAATAGTGGCGATCAATGTAGATCGCTGGTCTCATTATGTGGTGTCTTCATTTTGTGCCTTAGTATTGATCCAGACCGGTGTGTTACGGCAAGACGTCTATCTGTCGGGCAGGACTCCGGTGTCCTTTGATTACGATCCAGATCTTCTAAATCGCCTGTTGGACGAGGCTGTGGCTTGTCGAACTTCACTAGATATATCTTCCGGCTACAGTTTCAGGCAGATTCTCTCGTCTTTCTTTCTCTATGGCTGCTACGTTGGCATTGGTGCTCATACTCGCGGCTGGTTCTTTTTACGCGAGACTACGACTCTTATTGTTTGTGCCGGTAATGAGTTCAGTGCTGATGTTGCCATTAGAAACTGTGCTTCTCGGTTATTTTTTGTAACTCTGATATCGGAAAGGTAACGATACTCTGCATTTATAGAGGCAGTGAGTGAGTTGTGTCTTCTAACGTTACTCAGGTCCCACTCTATAAGACGGCACAGACCTATGACGCTGCAGATAAGCTTGGAACCTCCTGTTCTCGAGGATTCGCCTTCTCTTACGAGCTTCGGGCTTCTTGACATTTTCCGCCCATTTGGTGCTTTATTTTTTCTTTTGTGGAATTTATCGATGACGCAGCCAGGGCCTACCTCTTTAGACCAGCCAGCAGCAACTTCGGCATCGGCTATGGCTGACATAGAGAATCAAGTTTCTTAAGGTTATTCCTTCAGGTACTCTATTATCGGAAAACGAGGTGGCTAATATACGAATATCACAGCAATGGCTTTGTATAATGGTCTGGAGTCTTTCGACGACCTTGGGATATCTTTCGAACACAGCAGCCGAGGAATCATTAACTTTCAGTTATCCTCTTCAAATTGCTCGAGATCTATGTATTTCAATATGGAAAGTTCCTTTATGGAGTATGAATGTACATGGAGCTGGTCTGGTATGTTGCATATGATAATAACACATATAGGGTTACTGACATATTTAGTAGACCGAAAAGATAGATGACATAGCATGCACTGTTATAGATGTCATGTCATGTTTGTCTACAGACGGATGGACGTCTGGTGGTATGGAGCTTGGCCCTATTGATTATTTAAATTGCATGTTTCGTACGATAGCGGATCTTGTAGGAGGAAAGGATAGATTCCTACCGTTACTTTTCTCTATAGTTAGCCAGAATATCCCTTCTTTGACGACTTCTATATCCCGACATCTGACGCTTCCTCTTTCATCAGATGTGCTATCGGAAGAAGCTCTTGAAAGTGAAAGGCTGAACAATTTTGACAGTACATTTCATGATGTTGAAATGAGTTTGTGGCTGAACTACGGAAAGATATTCGCCGATATGTACGTTCCTGAATGCGAGTCTTCAAAGCCACTAAAACGAATGACAATACCAATTGATGATGTACCTTCTGCACACTGGCATACTCAGTTGCATATCAGAATTTTACAGATATATCACTGGAAACAACTATACTAAATTAAATGTCGTGCCTAAACTACAGAACAGGTTGAAAGAAATAATCATCATAATCGGACAGCACGAGCCTAGACTTTAACGTCATTCTCAAAAATTTCAATGTCGCGTCGGAAAGGATCAATTTTCGTCTCCTTGAACTTCCTAGCAGAAACACGGTTCTGAAAAAGCAAATCCAATTCTTCGTAGCTTCTCCCCTTTGGTTCGGGAAGTCTGAAAACTCCCATGTCACAGATAAGAAAGCAGCACCCGACCAAAAGACTGCTACCTTTATTCCCCAATTCCATGCTGTAGGGTTGAGTTGATAAGGTGTTAGGACATTGACGACAATATTACTTATATTATATAAGGCACGAGCAATGACGATAGATTTTGACTTAAGTCTAGTAGATGGTATCTCAGATACTAGAGCATATGTAACAGGTCCAACACTGAAGTCGTAGACAAAGGTAAACACAATGAGCATCGCACCAACCGCCCACATTGCGGCGCTATTGGTGTCTGGAGGGAAAGAAATACAGCCAGTAATAAACAATATTATACATAGTAATGATACACCAGTCAGATGTAACGTTCTTCGTCCGACAAGCACCACATATAGCTTGTACAAGCCAGAGTCCACAAACAATTTCTGTTCTTCGTCTATCCACTCCTTTCAGACAATCCAAGTAACTGGTACCATGAGAGATTTCCTTCTCTAGAGCATTCGTATAATCAATCATATCAAGCGTTCCTCGATACTCATCTCATCCTTATGGGAAGATGTGAGTTTTTTAAGTGCATTGCGAGCCCCATCTCTGTCGTTATGACGAACGTGCCACCATGGAGACTCTGGAGCAAATAGGCTTCCAATCAAGAGAGGTATCGGCCAGACCCATTGAATAACAAATGGTATCCTGTAGGGCCATTGATCAGGTCGACTGACTGAGGCTCGGTTGACACCTGAAGCTACGAACTAACCAAATACCCAACGCATATTAATATAAGTGGTAAGGTACGGCCTTTAGGGACATTGGACACACTTCAGACGCATAAGACACTGCCAAAGTCTGAAATACACCCCAAGGGAGACCACACAGGATCTCTCCAGCAAGAAGTGTCTCCACATTTGGTGCAAAAAGCAGCACAAAAACGAACGCTGTCATAGCGACCAGAGAGCCGATGAAAGTCTTTCGAAATCCAAATCTCTCCGCAGCGGTTCCATTAATAAGAAGCCCAACGAATTCTCCTGCGCGAGCGCCATTAGAGAGTCCGGACTGCCATGATGCTGGAAAAGTCCAGCTGCCATCCCTGAACTCTCCATATTTCTCTCTAAATTTCGGAGATGCATAAAGTGAACCCAGAAGGGCCAAGTTATATCATTCCATAACCAAGGCAGAGGAGAACAGAATTGACCAGCCAATTGCTCTAGGATACTGTTTTATCGCTTCCCTCAATGACATACGATGCTCATACTCAGTCGCCTTCTCTGCACCATGTGCCATTGCCACTTTATCGAGAGCTGATGCCAGGCGCTCTGCATCATGCTTACTTTCAGTCTCTGCCTTGCCTAAACTTGCTATTGTCAGTGTGAAGTAACATAGCAAAACCTAAATCAATCGCTATGTAGATATGATAATGAAACGCCCACTGCGATAAGCATAGACAACACTTTGTTCGATGCCCTCACATTTAGACAAAGAGCTTGCTCTTATTCATTTTGTGCCAGTCTGCCTACCATAACTCGGTTGAGTTTGCCTGGTGACTGTCTTCTAGCCAAATTTTACTTTCTTCCCCAGAGAATCTCACTAGTAAAAACATTTGACATTCTTACGGTCACCTAAATTTGCCCAGTCCTATGAACTCCACAATTAGACTCCGCAGAATAAGATACTCCTAAATATCTGGGGTTTGCCACAAAACAACATTATTTACATTGATATGTCCAAGCATACCCCAAGAAATCTTTCGCTTGGAGTCATGCTAGCAATTGTCGGGCTTTAGTCGGTATTTTCAACCTATTTAAGGACATGGTAAGGCTAGAGCCGGCACTTAGTCGGGACTTTTATACGTTGCATAGTCTGCAAAGTTTATTTACATTACAGAATCGCGGGGATGTCTGAATTTCGCAGTATTTACATGTCCTCGACAACTCATATTGAAAGATCACGCATAGTTCGACTATAATAGTACAGCTATCTGACGTATGTGCTATAAAAAAAACCGAATAGGCACCGAATGAGAGGACCAAAGATATGCTCGTCTACCAGAAAATGGCGTCTGCACTGCTACGTAAACGGCACTATAATTACGGAACGATATGAATTGATATAGTGACACAAGAAAACCCAAGCGGTCTCAAATGACATCTTCAATATTTATACTGCATTGGTACTCGGTCAGGAAAGGTTACATCAGAACGATAGAAGAGTTTAAAATGGATACTACTCCTAGGTATCAATGGTGGAAGGATGCCGTAATCTATCAGGTTCGTACTTCATATAAATGACAATAAATGTCAATTAGTCGGCGGGGAATGATCATTCATAATTATTAACTATTCGCAGTATATCCTGCAAACTTTAAGGACTCTGGCGGAGATGGCACAGGTGACATTCCAGATATTCTAGAAAAGGTACCCTATCTAGCAGATCTCGGAGTCGACGTTGTTGGGTATCTCCAATGTTTGATAGTCCACAATATGATATGGGTTACGATATTTCAGACTGCGAGGCAGTATACCCACCTTATGGTACGCTGGATAACATAGATCAATTAATCTCGTCGTGCCATGAGCACGGAATGAAAATTATTTTGGATCTTGTTATCAATCATCCTTCTACCGAGCACAGCTGGTTCAAAGAGTCCAGGTCATCGAAGACAAATCCCAAAAGAGATTAGTATTTCTGGAGACCTGCCCGATATGGCAATCACCGGCAACAGACTGTCTCCTACTAACTACAGAAGTTACTTCGCCGGTAGTACTTGGACTTGGGATAAAACTACCCAGGAATGCTATCTTCAACTCTACGCAAAAGAACAGCCTGATCTAAACTGGGACAACCCAAAGACAAGAGAAGCAATCTATAACAGTGCCATAAGATTCTGGCTAGAGAGAGGAGTGGATGGCTTCAGTGTCGATACTGTAAACAAGTATAGTAAATATACTGAGTTTAAAGATGCTCCAATTGTAGATCTTGAGAACTTCATTCAGCCGGCTCCGCAGATGTTGTGCAATGGTCCTAATATACACGAGTATCTGAAGGAGATCAAGGCAAAGGTGTACGACCAGTATAATGCTTTCACAGTTGGTGAGTTGTCACTAACTCCAGATCCAAAACAGGTCTTGCAGTACGTCTCTGCCAAAGAGAAGGAATTGGATATGGTTTTCCAGTTCGATATGATACATTTAGGTATGGGTTCCGGTCTCGAAGATAAATATGACCCTCAGCCTTGGAAGATCACTGATCTAAAGAGTATAACATCAAAATGGCAAAAGTTCATAGATGGAACTGGTTGGACTACCGTCTTTATTGAAATTCATGACAATGGTCGAGCGGTCTCGCTTTACGGTTGTGACGCTGCCGAATTCAGAGACGTATCTGCCAAGATGCTAGCACTTTTTCAGATTGGCCTCACAGGCACGTTATACATATACCAGGGCCAAGAGATTGGAATGATCAACGCCCCAAAAGAATGGCCCATAGAGGAATATAAGGATATTGAAGCACAAGGATATTATATAGAGGCTGAACGAGTCTCGAAGATGGGATCCGATCCTTCAAGGCTTGAGCGGATAACAATGGGACTCCAGTTACTCGCACGTGATCATTCTAGACTGCCGACGCAATGGAATGCTTTACGGAATTCAGGTTTTTCAACTGGAATTCCGTGGATGAGATTTCACGATTTGTATCCTGAAATCAATGTTGCAAAGCAGCAGGACGATCCGAATAGTGTAATGTCTTTTTATAAGCATGCACTAAAAGTTCGAAAACAGTTCCGCGGAGTACTTATTCATGGAAGTTATAATAACCGTGACTTTGATAATGAAGAGGTCTACTGTTTTAGCAAGACATCAGAGAAGCAGAAGGCTATTATAGTATTGAATTTTGCTACTAAGAATCAGCCCCTCCTCTCCTTGATATGGTTGAAGATATGTCTCTGATGATTGGAAACTACAAAACGCCAAAGCACGAATTACTGCAGCCGTATGAAGGGCGGATTTACATTACCATTTGACGACATCTGAATACCTGACAATGTCTGGTGTGTTATCTAATATTGCTGGAAAGAATTGAGTGCTGTCGCTGTCGAAAATGTCTGTGTGAGATTGCTGAGATATACTGCACTGGCGTCAACGCCCAATACATTAACTCCAGCGAATACTAATTATGTCCATAATGAAATTAACTGATAAAATCTAAATATCGTATGAACATGATATTGCAGCATTTTTCATGCTGCCGAAATGATAATTTACGCTATATGCCCATGAACTTCCAGCCTCTTTCTTTCCTATGAGTGAATCCTATTCATATACGGAACTAGGTTAATTTTACGAAACTTTAATTGCCATACTCTTATACTCTAAATTAACTTTAAAATTCTCACAATTTCCGTGGATATTAGGGTTAATTAACGACTCATGTTATTAGCAGAAATATGTCGTCAGTGGATAGGCTAGAAGCTATGCCAGCTGAAAAACTAATCTACCAGCAGAGGAGAGCGTGGTCGCAGTTAGGATTTTTACCTTCCTTCCAGAATAGAACAGGTAATATAGAATAGAGAACATAGTAGTCGGTAGCTTTCTTGTCTAATTAATTAATTTTGAATTGAGCGTTGAATTCGGTTAGCTATTAAACTAAGTGTTTTAAGAGCTATCGACAATGGTTACCACATCTTTCGGCTACATATGCTACCACAGTGAGCCTCGCTTTTCTGGATCATGGCATTTAAGATAGTCCCTGGATTTCGCATCCATAAATTATGTACTTTCTATCTGCTAAGCGCATTCATTATCTACAATATATATGGTATATATTATGACTACATAGACTACTAGGGGCTGCGCATATGATCTGGTAGCGCACAAACACTATTCCTAACCCCATATATGCTACCTTAACAATTATGCTTTGAACTTTTTTTACAACTTTCTTGTTTTATCACCTAACCCTATATTGGTAAATAAATACCCAGTTAGATGTGCTGTCATACTTGCTATATTACTAGATATTTGATATTGGTACTCTGCGAGTATAGAGCACGATTCTTAATTGCATGCCGGACAACGTGCTGCAAAGTTCGATTGCTGCAATATTGTTCATGAGTTATGTCATGGTTTTGGGAACAGACCAGGGCACAGAACAGTGCTGCTATGGCTGCTAGCCTGCTTCCCTCTCTGGGATGGCAATTCATAGTTGCTATCGAAGAAATAGATACATCCTTCTAGCGATGTGTACGTAATCGTCAGAGCAATCATGTATCTATTGCTTAAAGCTGTTATTTCTAATAATGTGTAAGTTTACATTTGTTATATATCCTGAGCAATCGTCTATGCACGTCTCGTTGGATATATACAATAAATACAAATTTTTGTGCAGATGTCTATATACATCGCAATGTAACTACGAAATCAATGTAGGCTGAGAACACCGCGAACTAAATCTCCAAGGCTATACCAGCTCCTTAAATTGAGCTGTCTAGTATATCTATCAGGTGTCCTGTTAGCTTTAGTGTTAAGACGAGATATCGCCAACAGGTCAAAACTTTAATCTTACTCTAGTCCACTGGACTTACCTATCATTATTGATATCAAACTAACTCTACTAGTCAACGACACGTCTTTTGTCATGTATAATGAATGTCAGTACTAGTTGCGTGAATATCATCGAAGAATAGTTCTGTAGGAAGCAACAACTTCTAAGAAATCAGCAGTGTACTCTACTCTGTACATAGATATATATTTCGACGGAATCACGCTCCCAGAAAAATCAATCCAGTGCCAATTGAGGTACATTACACGGGCTTCTACGAGCTTCGTTGGAGATCATAGTACTTAATGTTAAATATGTGCTAATTACAGGAGCTTACGCACTGAAAATTGCAGAGAGCAAGTTAATTACTAGAAGAACACAATATTTGGTTGAAGTCAGTAGCTTTTCTCCGTATATTTTAGTTACGCCAGACCATGTCTCAGGTCAACACTTATACAGATAGATCATTAATCGAAATATAGAAATGATTTCAAGATCATTGAGCCTTGTTATCGTGTTGCTAAAACACCATTAAGCCGCAAGACTAGGGAATCTACAGAGAGCATGCACTTATTACGTTTATAAGCGCGGTAACTTTCTGCGACAATGGCAAATTTTCTACGTGGCGAAACATCTCCAATATTAATATAGATATTGTTTCTCGTAAGTATATTCCGAAAACAGCCCGAATAGCAGTTTATCATGAACAAGTGTTTTTCAGTTTAACTTACACGCAACAAATGATTTTCTACTAATATTTATTGTGAGGCTGCCAATCAGATTTTTAATTCTCAGCAGCAAGAGTAGCTAAAAAGTACGCATTCTCCTCTGACGCGCGACAACTTGAGATTTGCTTCCGACCCCTATGGAATTCTTTAATTTACTTTGATTTGAAGAACTCGTCATGTCCGACCATTGTGATTCTGTACCTAACCTTCCCACTTTCAACACGTTGCCATGCTTTCGAGAGGTTCTCCTCATTAATGTCATATGTCTCAATCCATGGCTTGATATTATTCTCTGCAGCTACTTTCAGCATATGTTCGATATCATTCGGTGAGCCGAGTCCAGATCCACCGACTGAATATCCATTTAGCAACATCTGCATAGGAGTAATGGTCAGTTTCTCGCTGGCCGGAGGTGCTGTGATAAAAACACTCTTTCCCTTTCCAGATAGCAAATTTAACGTCCTGTCAAAGTCAATTCCAGTAAAGGAGCTACTAGTGTTAATGATGAGATCAAGCGTATCTTCATAGTTTTTATCCCATCCTTCTTCGTTGGTCGCAATGAAATGGTCCGCGCCCATTTTTCTCGCATCCTCCTCTTTTCTGCGGGATCGCGAAATTGCATAGACCTCAGCTCCAAGTGCCTTGGCAAACATGATTGACATGTGGCCAATACCACCAATACCGCAAATACCAACTTTACTTCCTGGTCCAACATTGTTCTGGTAGAGAGGAGCAGATCCGGTAATACCGCCACAGAAAAGCGGCGCAGCGTGCTTTGTCTCTAAGCTGTCCGGTATCTGAAAGACGAACTTGGAGTTCACTCGAATATGAGAGGCATCCCCACCCTGGGTAGCTACTCCACTTGGATAATGTGACATATAGGTATTAACGAGCTTTGGACATCCATTTTCGAAGTGTTTACAGCATCTAGCGCATGATCCGCATGAATCGCATTGTGCACCGACGCCTACTCGGTCTCCAACCTTTAGGCCTTTCTTAGCTTTTGGTCCAACCTTGACGATGTGACCAACGATCTCGTGTCCGACTGCAAGAGGATAATAAGGTTCACCCCAATGTCCCGTGATAGTATGAATATCTGAACCACAGATAGCACAAGCGATTATCTTAATATCAACGTCATAATCACGAAACGCCTGTGGAGTGTACGTGAATCTCTTTGGATCTTTCCAGTGTGCAGTACTAAAAATGCCAACGGCATCAATTGACTCGGGATAAACCATTATGAATATTAGAAAGTAGAGATATTTAATCGAGATATTTCTTCAAGTCAGCTTTGTGATAGCGGAATTTTTATGGCTGTAGCCTTCTTATATATATGTCATTCTCCTTACATGCTTGTATTCTGAACGAGCGATCGACCAGTCGGAAAACCGAATTGACTGTCAAGATAACGGCATGGTTTAAGTATCAACGGTACATAAATGTTTCACGCAAATCATGCTACAGAATAGTAGAATGGTTTCGAATGGGGTTAGGTGATGCCCACTTTTGGATTGCAGTAGGGTAAGTGGTAAGCAGGTCCTGCAAATACCGTACTGACTTTGTAAATATGATGTCACGGTGAAAAGTAGCAGTAGCTATTTAGGCGCTCTTTATACTACTAGAGACCGATTTTGCACACGATAAGTGCCTCTCTACCTTAAGAAAACAATCGGCATTTAACAGTAAATAGCTTCCACTGCTGATGTCTATAATACAGTATTATATGTAAAGCATTCCAGCGTCAATGAGGCTTCTGAGAATAACATATTCGGAGATTTTATGAGCATGACAGCAATAGCAGGGACAATTTTTGCAATTCAATAGAGCAATGTACCTTATTTATAAGTAGCGGGTCTACATCTAACTAAGTTGCATCTGTCTAACCCAGAAATCGCTTGTATGTTGCTAGCTGTACACCATTTAGTGGTTTAAGATATCTGGAGCCGTACATTTTGGGTTAGGTTAATTAAAGTAGGCTTGCCGCGAGATACTACGGCTGGAATTTGGCTCACACTATCTAGCACGTCCCTTCATGGGGAAGCTCCAAGTTGACACTACATTCTGTAGGTTCATATTAAAAAAATGTGTTATATGCTCTATTTAAAAATTACAAGTCTCATCGCAATTCGAGCCCAATCATATCGATTCCAGAATATGTGTCATACATTGCGCCACACGAAGTTTATGGTATAAACGACTGTAAATTCCTATCCAACATAAAATATGGCCTACGCCTTGCTTTTTGCTCTGCGCACAAAGCGCCAGAACATATCACAGTATTAAGTCTGCCTCAAGTCATGGTTCTAGCTATTACTCCTCTGCCAACTCAATTATTAGATTTTATATACTACGTTGCCGTTTCACACTGATATCAGAGAGATCAGCGTGAATTGAAAGTAATTGACGCAGCTTCTGATGTTCAGCAATACTGTTTACGTGCCTGCGAGCAGATGAGAGAAAGATGGCTATAAATCACCTTTTTCTAGTGATAGTCATGTATAATATATACTATAGACACTCAAGTAATGTACTCGCAAAGATGGAGAAAATAATAAATCTGATCTGATCGCCTAACTGAATACGTGAGCTAAAGAAGTTTACAGATACTTGAGTCAACCGCACAGTCTATGAATGCAATCAGTTTACACGTAATAATTAAAGTACTAGTAATACGAAGGTCTCGGTGAGATAGCATTTCTCCTCTCCAATAGTTTTCGAGTTTTTGGAGGTTAATGAAAGCATAGCCAACACAGCCCTGCTCCAATTGACATTAAACAGCGTCTTCATTTTCATATAGATATACTGTCAAAACATCACTATTATTTCTCCAGTCAATTATTAAACCAATAAGATTAAATGTGTTATCTCTGAAGAGGAGCAAGCAAGCAAAATGGCTCCATATATTATAGAATATGCAGTTTCTCGACCGTTTTGGGACATCACAACAGATTGTGTCATTTTGGGAGATTATAAGCACATCTTAAATCGCCATTTCACGTATGTGTACCCTCACCCAAATAGAACAATCAGTAGTAAGTAGCGTCACTCATCAATTATTTCGCAAGCTTCCTAAATAATATCTACAATAGCGCCATACAGTATAATTCTCTCGTAAATGTGGCTTTTCCTAGATATTCCCTGCCTATAAATTCGTCCAAATGCGCCCTTTCAAAAAACATTAGAAATTGACTTCTTCCTTTCCGTCACATATATACAAGCAAAGCTTAACAATGTCATACAGTGCAACTACTATTGAATCGGTATCCGCCCCAGACCTTGCCGGAACTGGAAAGGAGTTCAAGAGCGAGAAGGGAACAGTGGAGATTAGAATTACTGGCGAGGAAGGTGTGAAATATCCACATTATCTCCCAGTATGGGATAAGACCACAAAATATGAGCCCCTAAAACCTTTCGATCATGTTGATCCCGGCTCAAGAGCAGACTCGACTTTCACCAACTTATTGTCAAAAGATAACGAGCAACTGAAGGTTAAGAGTATTACTCCAAAATTTGGATCGGAGATTCGCGGTGTCCAACTGAGTAAACTCTCTGATGCAGGAAAAGACGAGCTTGCTCTGCTCGCTGCCCAACGCGGTGTTCTTGTGTTCAGAGATCAAGACTTGATCGACCTAACTCCAAGCGAAGCTCTCAAGTATTCGTCGTACTTTGGACGCAACCACATACATCCAACTTCTGGTGCTCCAAAGGGTCATCCCGAGATTCATCTCATCTACAGAAAAGAAGATGATCCAATTCATGACACCTTCTTCAAGGACCATATCTCATCAATTGCATGGCATTCCGATGTGACTTATGAGCAGCAGCCTCCCGGAACCACGTTCTTGGCTATTTTGGAAGGTCCTGAGAGCGGCGGCGACACTATTTTCGCTGACACTCAGGAAGCCTATGAGCGACTCTCGCCAGAGTTCCGCAATCGTCTCCTAGGTCTAGAGGTATTGCATTCAGGTGTCAATCAAGCAGAAGTTGCGCTTAAGCAAGGCGGAATTGTTCGACGAGATCCAGTGGAGAACTGGCACCCACTTATTCGTCAGCATCCAGTAACGAAGAAGAAGGCCCTCTTTGTTAACCCACAGTTCTCAAGATACATCAAGGGCTTTAAGCGAGAAGAATCTGATGCAATTCTCCAGTTCCTTTATGACTTTCTTTCGAAGAGTTCTGACCTTCAGCTTCGAGCCAATTGGGAGCCAAGAACTGTTGTTGTCTGGGATAACCGCCGAGCGGTTCACTCAGCGCTATTTGACTGGGATACTGGTAGCAGGAGACACGCACTACGTCTCACGCCACAGGCCGAGAGACCATCCGAAACCGCAACCGCATGAGTTCTCTTCAATCTTATTTAAAGAGTTTGGCCCTTAAGTTTGGAGTTTAAGTTGTTTTTGTTGAGGAACGGTGTCTATGAAATATTTGAGTATATCTTCTGAATATAGTTGGGATATTAATAATTAATCTCGTAATTTCTTCATAACGTAAAAAAGCCACTCCACCCCATTGCGTGGGGGGCACAAACTTTATCTTACTTGTCTCACAAATGGATTCTCTATTTAATGGATCAGTTCCTGAGCAGAAAGATCGTAGTTTATAGCATAGAATTTTTTCTCTTAAATAGATTTAAATATAGATAATAATAACTAAATAGGGAGTGCAAGTAAGTATGTCGAGTAATTATGAACAGACTACAGTGTGGTGGAAGGAATGCGCAGTGTACCAAATTTATCCTGCTTCGTTCAAAGACTCCAACGGCGATGGTATTGGTGATATAAAAGGAATCATATCAAAACTGGACTACATCAAGGACCTCGGCGTTGATACCGTCTGGCTCTGTCCATGCTACCGTTCGCCACAGGTTGACATGGGTTATGACATCTCAGACTACAGGGACATATATGAAAAATACGGTACGCTCAGTGACATAGATGAGCTTGTCAAAGGGCTCCATGCTCGCGGCCTCAAGTTTCTAATGGATCTGGTCGTAAATCATACGTCCGACCAACATGAATGGTTCAAGTCAGCTATTGCGTCCAAATCAAGTGAACATAGAGACTACTATATATGGAAAAAGCCTAAGTATGACGAAGATGGAAACAGAATGCCACCAAACAACTGGAGATCGTACTTTGGAGGCAGTGCATGGGAGTGGGATGAAGCAAGCGAGGAATATTACCTTCATTTGTTTGCAAAAGAACAGCCAGACTTGAACTGGGAAAATCCTAAAGTGGTTAAAGAGGTGCATGACATTGTCAGATTCTGGCTCGACCGAGGCGTTGACGGGTTCAGAATGGATGTCATTAACTTCATAAGCAAGCATCCTGATTTTCCAGACGCACCTATTATCAATCCTGACAGCCCCTACCAGGAAGGTGCCCTATACTACGCTCCTGGTCCCAGACTGCATGAATATCTAGCTGGGCTTGGCAAGATACTCGAGCAGTATAATGCATTCAGCGTAGGCGAAATGCCATCAGTAACGGACCCAAAAGAAATTATAAAAGCAGTCGGATTTGATCGTCATGAGCTTAACATGATATTCAATTTTGAGCAGTATGTAGCTCTAGCTTGTATTGGGGTTATGTGTGTAAGCTAACAGTAAAATTATCACAGCGTCGACATCGATATACCTCCTATTGGCAAATATCTGCCCAAGGAATGGAAACTCCCGGAGCTTAAGCGAATTTTCGACAAATGGGAAACATTCATGCAGGAACATAACGGCTGGAACGCTATCTACGTGGAAAATCATGACCAGCCTCGCTCTATATCGCGATTTGCATGCGACGAAGATGACTATAGGTTTCTCTCTGCGAAAGTCGTCGCGACTATCTTTGGACTCATGTGCGGCACCATCTATATATACCAGGGCCAGGAAATTGGCATGCGAAACGTGCCCAAGACCTGGAGTATCGACCGGTACCGCGACATTGCAACTCTTAATGCCTATCAGGCACTGAAAGAGCGGCAGGCATCTGCGCAGGATCTGGCAGTCTTTATGACAGAACTGCAGAAGAAGTCGCGTGACAATGCTAGGACTCCCGTTCAGTGGGATGACAGCGAATACGCCGGCTTCAGCACTGCCAGTCCCTGGATAGACGTGAACGACGACTACCGCGAATGCAACGCGGCGTCGCAAGTTGGTGTCAAAGGCAGTGTATACTCGTACTGGCAGTCAGTTCTTGCTCTCCGAAAAGAACACAAGGACGTGTTCGTCTACGGAGTGTACGAGAGCATTGATATCGACAACGAGTCGGTTTTCGTGTACAAGCGCACGTATAAAGACAAGATTGCATTGGTCGTGTCGTCTTTCACAAAAGAGGAGGTGAAGTGGAGCTTGGACAAGCAGTTTGCAGAGAGTGGATCAGTGTGCTTGTCGAACTACGACGCTGTGTCGCTAGACACATGCATCACGCTGCGCCCTTACGAATGCTTCGTAATCTTGGTGAACTAAGCAAATGGAACAGAAGCTAGTGTCCTTCATTGTATTGAGCTAGGCTGCTCTGCTAAACATTCTAACCAATAAATTGATACTTGATATACAATTTTTTTTTACTTTGCAGCTCTCCTGGAGTCAACTACCCTGAGCCAGCACATGTGCATGTGACCAGTAGCAGTGTAGGACTACGCGATACACTCGAAACAGACTGTAGGTTTAGCGGACCGCTCTACCCCATGTCTACGAACAGTTGCCATAGCTTATGAGCGTCCGCGGTACGCATGCAAACGTAGGTCCAGCAGCACTCGTGTAAGTGCGGCAAGCGACGGAGGACGGGTGCTACCTCCAGGCGAGCTGCTCGTTTGAAACACCATGTTAGAGCAGCAGGATTCCTGTCCCCGTCCATAGCGTAGCAGCGTCTGCACTGCGCTTAGAGTCCCGTTTGCAGGTGAAGCAGCCCTGCGCAAAACATATCGCGATGACTCTCGCTCAATTTTCGCACTTCATTACATACGTCAGAGGCATGCCGATTGCCGACGAAGTAGCGCAAGATTTAGCGGCACTCCGACTGCATAGAGTAAGCTAGGGAAATTCGGGCCGCCTATGAGGTGGTGCATGCCGCCAGCACTTACTACAGCGTGTTTCGCGGCACTTTACTGCGCGGAGCCATGGACAAAGTGGGATGTGTCTAACTCTAAAGCCACAGCGCTTGCGCTTAGCTTAAGCGCACACTAGTCCCAGTACAGATTAGCACCAGTGCCCTTCTTGCATACTCGCAACCCTATTACTCATCCTGGGACGCGCGCTTCTGTCGACTCAAATCATCGTGAGTGCACGCGAAGAAAGGATCAGTCTGCTGCACCTGTAGTGGTGAGACCGCTGTTCTGCGACACGCAGGAGGAGATAGCCTCGGCGATAGCCTCGCGACCGCTGCGTGTGGGGTTGCTCGGCACGAACTTCGCACTCTGGCATCCTCCCAGCTGGGATGCACGAGCGCTGGCTAGTACGGCAATGCAGCTTGCATAGCACAAAAAGAGTGACGACGAAGGAGTAGCGGACATAAGCTTTGTGTTAGTCAGGGCCGCTAAGCAGTCTACACCGTATACAGTACACAGAGTGTGCTCCATACGGCAGGTAGCAATAATAGCGAAATTAGTATAATCTTATTTTTCCGTCGGCACATTTCTGGGAAAAAAGAAAATTATCATTCGCAGACTACCAGCTTTCGGCTAGCGCTAGCTGCTTGCTACGCATATCCGCCCCTATATTTAGTGCCCTGCAGCACATGCTAGCTCAACTAGGCAGCTCTGCTTGCCTATCCCACCGGGCACTGCGACCAACATCCGAAAGCAATGAAAGACTTCCGTCTTCATTGCTTTCGGCTATCAGAGCTAAACCGGTCGCTGACAGGCATGTCTACGTGTAGCTAGGCTAGTCTCCGCTGCTGCGAGCTCGCATGTTTGCGCAAGGCGACGAGTGCGTCCAGAGATAAGCGCTAGCAGTTTCTCGCTTGCAGTATCGCGCTGCTGCGTGTGTTGCCCATGCACTGCTGCTGGCGCTCGCGGCTGCTCCTTGCGAGCGTGCGCTGCTCTCCAGCAACGACGCTCTACCTGTCGGCTGCCCTTCCAGAACTGCGCTGCCTCTGCATTTTTACCACTGCTACCGCTGCTGCGTACGAGCTAGGCTGGTGAGCCCTAGACGACTTCCGCAGGATCTGGCCGTCGTCTTCCGCCCCTCCATTTAGTGCGCTTCGCGGTGCAGGAGCTAACGGTCAGACTTTGGCTACTGCGCTCTGTGCATATGCTAGCCCATTGTGTTAAGACACGCTGTAATTCGTTCGGTCCTCTTTCCTCGATTAGAAATACCGCACCAAATAAAGTATGTTACTCCCTGCGATTTCCCTGTTTGCACATTTTCTCCCAAAATAGTTCTCGCGCACGTCGCTGTGCAGCGGAATCTCGCAACTGTGCACGGGAAAAAATTTCGTCTGCAAACAGAATACCCAGAATCGCGGCAAGTGGTAAAGCACGAGACGCCGCTACCTGTTCGCGTAACGGCTGGCTCTCTAGCTGGATCCTGCCAGAAGGCGCCGTACTGCTACTGACGTAGTGTGCCCTGTGTCGTGACTGCTCTGCTGCCAAAGACGCATAGCCAGAACAGGCCACCGGAGAATAATATCATTATGTCACTGCTATCTTACCATGGTAGTAACCAGATAGCCGCAAATAAGCTTTATTGATACAGTTTGCTACTGCCATTAAGGCTATAAATAAAACCTAAACTTGCGCTAGAGCGAACTGCGAAGTACTATATGCTCCGCAATTTAGTCTAGTAAACCCCACGAAAGTCTTTCGGCGGGCTAGCGCACCTTCTCACCAGATTTTAGCTTTCCTTCTACTCTGCAGCAAATATGGCAGCGGGGACGGGGAATTGGACGAAAAAACGGCAAATAAATAGAAGTCATACACCCTGGTGTTCCTCTTCTCGTTTTCGGTCTGCAAGCACAATTAAAAAGTTCTATTCACTGTAAGGACTCTGGTGCTGTCGCATACCTTCTCTACATAAATATCCTACGAGCAGTGCACACACTTTGAACAAAATGGCTGGTGGTGGTGCTACACTCACTCAGGCTGTCACCGTCGACCGCATAGAGGCTCCCGTGACCTTGAAAGCGTACATGATGTGTGCTTTCGCTGCCTTTGGCGGTATCTTCTTCGGTTATGATTCTGGATACATTAGTGGCGTCATGGGCATGGACTTTGTCGTCCACATGCTCACTGGTCTCGACAAGGACGCTGTCTCGTCGGATGCCTTCGTTCTTCCTGCGTGGAAGAAGTCTTTGATTACATCTATTCTCTCTGCCGGTACATTTTTTGGTGCTCTCATTGCAGGTGATCTTGCCGACTACTTCGGTCGGAGATTCACTATCATCTCTGGTTGCTCAGTGTTCATTATTGGTGTTATCTTGCAGACTGCTTCTTCGTCCCTTGGTCTTCTCGTTGCGGGACGTCTCGTCGCTGGCTTCGGTGTCGGTTTCGTCTCTGCCATCATTATCCTTTACATGTCTGAGATCGCTCCACGACGGGTTCGCGGCGCTCTTGTCTCTGGCTACCAGTTCTGCGTAACTATAGGTCTCTTGCTCGCTTCCTGTGTTGACTACGGTACTGAGAAGCGTCAGGACTCTGGATCGTACAGAATTCCCATTGCTCTTCAGATGGCCTGGGCACTCATTCTTGCTTCTGGTATCTTTTTGCTTCCAGAATCACCTCGTTACTACGTGAAGAAGGATCGTTTGGACGATGCGGCGGCTGTCTTGGCAAGACTCCGTGGCCAGCCCCGCGACTCTGAGTATGTTCAGCAGGAACTTACCGAGATTGTCGCTAACCACGAGTACGAGAATCAGTTGATTCCACAGGGTGGATACTTGCAGAGCTGGCTGCACTGCTTCTCGGGCTCTCTCAGAAATCCCAGTAGCAACTTGCGACGAACAATCCTCGGTACTTCTATGCAGATGATGCAGCAGTGGACTGGTATCAATTTCATCTTCTATTTCGGTACTACTTTCTTCCAGGAGCTCGGAACTATCCAAAATTCATTCCTTATCAGTCTTATCACCACTCTGGTCAATGTCTGCTCTACACCCATCTCTTTCTGGTCTATTGAGAAGTTCGGTCGCCGTGCTCTTATGATCTATGGTGCGCTTGGTATGCTTGTCTGCGAGTTCATCATTGCCATTATTGGTGTCACCGATGGTGGCAACCAGTCGGCCGTCAAGGCTATGATTTCTTTCATTTGCATTTACATTTTCTTCTTTGCTTCTACCTGGGGACCAGGCGCTTGGGTTATCATTGGCGAGATCTTTCCTCTTCCAATTCGGTCGCACGGTGTTGCTCTCTCTACTGCCTCTAACTGGCTCTGGAACTGTATTATTTCTGTCATTACTCCATATATGGTTGGCACAGACGAAGGCAACCTTGGCGCTCGTGTTTTCTTCATCTGGGGAGCTCTTTGCTCGTGCTGCTTCGTCTACTCTTACTTTTTAATCTACGAGACTAAGGGTCTTACACTTGAGCAGGTTGACAAGATGATGGAGGAGTGTTCTCCTAGAACCTCAGCCAAGTGGAAGCCATCCACTACTTTCGCAGCTGAGATGGGTCTCTCTGAGAAAAAGGTGGACGCTGTGTCTCTTCAGGAAGAAAAAGTTTAACCATCATTTCCTTTTTTTTTCTTGTGCTTGTTTTGTAGCGATTTGACATATGGTTTCGATCGTCTTGAATATATCATCGTGGGTATTTTTCTGTAACTAGTTGCTCTTGATGCAGTCTGTCTTTTTAGACAATGACGCTTAATTGAAGTTCTAATAATTTCTATTATTTACAACTGTGTAATCGCTTACTGATTGCCATATTTCCGATAGAGTCTAGCTCTTTTTTCGCGATCCTGTGTTAATAGAAAATTAAATAGCTGAATGGAAAGAAAGCCCGAGCGAAATCCCGAAAGAGTGCCCGATATCAGTGGAAATTGCGAAAATGCAAAGTCTAAAGGTTTTGTGGCGCATAAATAAGTAATAATGACTTGTCCTAGAAAACCAGAAAGTGGGGGGGACGAGGGTGCTTTTTGGAATTGGTACTATACTAGTGTACCAGTCTAACGGTATTTAAATTATTCAAGCACTTAAGACCGTGCAAAATTTATAATATTGTACAGACTCACCACTAAAGACTTAAGTCACAAATTGCTGCTAAACATACCCATCTTCTCTCGTGTCGACTACGACATTTCTATTGCAACTGTAACTAAGTAATGACCATTCTGAAGCATAGGTAACCATATATTAATCACTCAGTGCGCTGGACTTCAATATACACATAGAAACTGTGATTACATAATCAGCCAAACCTTATGCAGTCTCAATGTAATTGAGACACTAGTATAGTATAAGCAATTTGTATCATAAAGCTAATTGTTACAAGGATTTTCGCGATACTCTCCTGCAGCGCTCCCACCAGATCAATACAGTATAAAGAGCTGGAATACCAGCTCCTTTGGTATTTTTACCTACGGTCTGTTAATTGAACATGGTGAATCCTGACGATGCAGCAGAGTCGAAATCCTGAAAAGACTGTGCCACGCTCTCGAGTATGTCTCCAAACAGCATTTCGCTTATATCATTGACTTCTGCCTCAGGTTCTGCCAGGAGCGAATAGTCAGATATCTGCAACGACGTATTTTCTGTCGGAGTACTCTGGGTGCTATCTCTGGCAGAGCTTTCCGCGTAAGGTCTAGTTGCTGTCGAGCCTATACCATCTCCATTCCACTTGCCTCCTGGCACGGGCTCCACTAGCGAAGAGACCGCTAGAGCATTTCTGCTCGCAAAACTAGTATTCGTCGAGCTGTTCACGTAGCCCGTAGGGGCTTCTTTGCTAAATGTGCTACATGCATTCTCATTAACGTCATTCTCATTAACGTCACTATTATACATTCGTGGGATTTCGCTGCTCATGCTAGTATTACTGTATATTCTCTCTGTTGGAGCCGCTGGGTCTCGACGCAAAGGAAGCTCACCGGCAGGTCCAAACGGAACGCAGTTTGCGTTGCAGTTGGGCAGCTTTTTTCGCACCTGACGCCACAGTTCCTGAGTTTTGTTAGAATTATCCAAAACGTTTCTATGAAAAGCGTCCCTTACCGATAATACAGATAAATAACGATTTGCCATGCCACTCTGAGAAGCTAATGACCGTTCCACATCACATAACCTTCTAGCAGACTGTAAAACTTCGTTTTTCCTAGTCGTTTCGGGATTTTGAGATAAATAGACGAGCATTACTGTCGCTGCACAAAACACTATGTAAGCAACAAACCAGTATGATCCAGAGAGATCATTGAGCGACTTCATCTTTGACACTTTTAATGCAGCTTCAAGACACAATTCTTGATGTGCCTTTCTGCGTGATGGTATGGAACCGATTACAGACTTGTATTTCCTTGAAATATTTAAAGATGGTCTGTATATCAAGATGACGCAGTGCACGTGTGCTAGTCTAATGACATCTAACTGTCTTGAGAACGGTAGCTTCAGACCGCCAGATGACCGCAAGCGTAAGAATTGCGGTAAAGTCCGCTCCCATTTTTCAATCAGTTGGCCTAATTCATCTATCAAATCCTCCTGATTTTCTGGTGACGTGTCAGAATAAAGCTTGCGCAACGTTAGTCGTATAATTCTTGAAAGCTGAGTATGAGCAATTGGGGTACACATCAAGCTTGGCTCGTCATCATCATTAAGTGCAAAAGTTCCTTCCGGTGTTGCAATAGCCGTTTTCATATCGTCAGTAAGCGTTGGATATTCTACTGTAATATCTTCTTCCGCCAGCATCAGAGTTTTTCCTAGCATTGTACACATATAAGAGTCCAAAGTATAAACCGCCCAAAAAACTCGTTTGCGCAGTTCTATATTAAGTACATCATTCGCTTTTCCGTATCGTACTCTATAACCAAACGCTCGTCTATTTAGATCTAAGTTATTTGACATATTTTTGACTGAAGCTAGAAGGTCCCATGCAGCTTTAATCCTAGATGTGGACAATAAATATTGACACTGGCAAATTGTTAGTAAATCATTCACTTGCTTAAATTCAGCTTGTATAATTACCATAATAAATTTGGCTTGCAATGTTGTCAGTCTATCAACTAAGGAAGAATCTTCCTTGATTTCATTTTGTGCTATTAAAAAATATTGTAAGCCTTGTCTTTTCAATGCTTGACGTCTTTCACTGTTACTATACATTTCGACTGGAAACTGGCATGCCAAAGCCCAGATACTGAACATGGCTGCGCTGATACTTCTGTCATTAAAAAAGCTCTTTCCCTCAGCCGAGGTTCTTTCGGCTGATGATGCCAATTTGATGTTGCTGCTTGAGTCTGAAGACTCATATAAAGGTTCAGAATAGAAACCACTTTCAAGCCAAATCTCCACTGTAGGTCTATGCATAATCCTATATGTAGGATTGGCATTATCAAAGTACCATTCTATCATTTGAAGGGCAAACTTCTTTGTCGGTAATGCTAATATTTTGGGATCCACCTTGCCCACAGGTAACTCTGAAAACCAAAACTGACCATTCATGTTTTTCTTTGCAGCAGACATTTGATTTTGACTCCTTAGTTCTGCAGATTCTTCAGAAATATCACGAGAATATAATGCGTCTGTATCTGGACTTGCTGGGACCGGTTTTAACGTCAGATTATTTTCTTCCTGAGGTACTTCATTGCCTAAATTCTCTTGATATACCTCATTTGAAGAGTTACTCAAATAAGAACCTCGAAATTCCTCGCCTTCCTGGCAACTATGTTCTCCACTCCGTGATATAAGTGGTTTGTTTCCATATAGCGGACCGTCCATTAAAGCGCTGTCTGCATTTGGCTGCCGAAAATCACCTGCATCGGATTCTGTTAAATGTTGAGCACTTCTAACTTTTGACTGTCCCGCCGCTCGTCTCTCGGCATCGGTCCTTTGTAGTGGACCGACAAATATGCCTCTATTATACTTTTCGTTGTAAGTACATTTTATATTCCCTTTTATACATCTAATACAGGGCTGTATTAACCGGAAAACAATAAATAAAATGGTTGTTAGCTACTGTATTCGTTCGTTCATACACTAGGTGCTTAGTTCACTGACCATTGTACCATCACATTTCACCTTTCGTCTACAAGCTATTAGATCAGTCCCAAGCTAACACATAGAAATATTGCAGTCGCAGAAGAAGCTTACCTCTTGCATATATCGCATGCTCGCGTGCTATTTTTCCTTTGCCGCTTGTTTGACTCTTCTAGACTAAATTCATAGTTCGAAGGGCTATTACTTTCGAGGCTTTTCTCTCTAGTAACAAGGGGCTCTGACATCGGTAGTTTGCTTTCCATCATTACCAACTCCACTCATATTGCGATCAAGATATTAGCTTTGCGCATTATTTTTTGTCAATAGGATCGAGATGACATTGGAGATTTCTTGATGTAGGCATGTTATAATTGAAACGAATAGTAACAATTTAGAGAAGCTGATTAACCGCAAGTTGCGGGGAAAAATTAAAATTTAGCATGACTGGGAAATTTAAAATCATTTGGCTAGATCGTATTTCTATAGATCTTGACATTAATGAGGACACTCGATGTCAATAAATATCACTATTATTATATCTTCAAAAAATGCACGAGTCAAAGAAACTAAGTAGACTGTACTTTAAATCATATCTACTCTGGCTCTAGACCATAGGTTTACTCTAATAACAAAAAAACCGAACAAAAGCCATTTATAATTGCAGTGCTCTTAATGCTCTCTGCGGTCATTAGGATCGATTTTCATGACCTTGTCAGGATTTAAAATACGTCTGGGATCAAGAGCAATTTTGATCTTTCGCATCATATCAACGGCAGGAAATCCAAGCTCGAGCTCTAGGTATTGTCGCTTGCCTATGCCCACACCATGCTCTCCAGTACACGTACCTTCCAACTCCAGACCTTTACGAACCATGTAATCTACTGCCTTTGTGACTTTCTCCTCATCTTGCGGTAAATAGAAGATATTGGTATGGAAATTACTGTCTCCAACATGGCCCAATATAGCACCAGTAAGATTTCGCTCTTTAAAATCTTTCTCAGTCTGCTCTACCATGGTACTCAGCTTTGATAATGGGACAGCTACATCAGTTCCCCACATTTGCACCTCCTCTCCGATTTCATTATAACCATAGTCTAAGCATGCGTAATGCGCATTCTTACGTGCAGAGAAAAGCTCATCAGCCTCTGCGCTATTCTGAGCAAAAATAAAATCCTGACAATTGTTTTTCTTTGTAATCTTTTCTACCTCCCGAACGTATTCGCTCACTACCGTCTCATTAATGCCTCCTACTTTCATAAACAGTGTAGGAACTTCCAGCCACTTTCTAGTAGTCGCACCACTGTAGTTCAGGTAACTCATCATATTAGAATCAAGAAGTTCAATAGCATTGAGTCTCATACCAGACCTTAGAATTTGAATCGTCGTGTTTGCGGTATCAACAACTTCTGGGAACTGAGCAACAATCACTCGCTCGAATTTGGGCTTGACATGACATTTGATGGTAGCTTCCGTGACAATTCCTAGAGTACCCTCACTTCCAACGAACAAATTAGTCAGATTGTATCCAGCACTTGTTTTCCTGGGTCGCTGTCGGGTCTTGATGATGGTTCCATCTGCAAGAACAACGGTTAACGAGACAGTATTATCTCTCATTGCTCCAAAAGCAGCAGCATTAATTCCCGATGCATTTGTATTGATCATTCCTCCGAGTTGTGCACTAGGTGCACAGTCTGAGCCGAGCATAAGTCCCATTGGAGCTAAATGCTGATTGCATTCAGCATACGCAACACCTGGCTGGACAACAACATCTAGATCATCTTCATGTACAGCGATAATCTTGTTCATTCTAGACATATCTAGTGATATTCCATTCTTTCGAACAGAATAGATGTGCCCTTCAAGGGAAGTTCCCGCAGAGTAGGGGACAATAGGTACTCTATAATTGTACGCCACTTTTAATATTTCAGAAACATCTTCAGTAGAATTGGGGAAGATTACATATGCAGGTCGCTCGTCTTTTGATGGATTGTGATGCGGTGCAGCGGTATTTAGGCGGTGACTCTCGAGGTCCTCGTCCTTGGAGGTTACTTTGTCAGCACCAATTGATTCTTTAATTAATTGAATGGCCCTCTCAAGGTCCTGAGCAGAAGCATACTTGGGAGGAGACATATCATCTAGCGGCAGCGTGGACCTATTTACAAGGATCTCTAGCTGATCTATATTGTCAACAGGCGACGACTCAATGAATTCGTCATAACTCTCACCAGAGACATGCGGTACTGACAGAGCAAATCCGGTAACGCCGACGGCCATTACACCAGCAGCTATTGCCATACGACGTCTATACGACGCGCTTATGTCTCCGTTCTTGCCGTACATGCTGCTCATATTGGACAATAGTCGCCGAGATGCAGTTCGCGCTGCTCCCGCAGCTCTTCGAGTCGTCTGAGCGAACATTTTAAGTGGTATAAATCTTCCAAGACCGAGGATGATATAATGCGCCAGCACGATTATACAAAAAAAAATATGTTATAGTGGTCGAGGAAAATTTAATAAGTTTACGTTAGCCATCAGGTGTCCTTTTATTGATTTCTCACGGCTGGAGATTCGCCGCAGAATGTGGGGGAGGCGTCAATTAATTATGCTTTTCTGCTGTACTCATCCCGCAGAGTAAAACACTCCACTCATAAATTTATATAATCAGCACCACTTGTCGCTCTCTACAAGCTCGGGGAAACTGCGATATGACAGTAGTTATCGACGGTAGAAGACCTACATAATATTTTAGTAGCAAACGTCGTGCCAGTGAACTAAAGACGCGTGCCGCTGTGTTTCTGTTCTCGTACTGTTCTGAAGATATTCATGGATATATAAGGACAGTACCAAGTCGAAGCTATTCTGCGTTTATTCTGTGGGATAACAAATTTTTTCAGTGATAGCTAGCATACAAAAATCATATTTTAAGTCAGCAGTTCCTCACTAATAAATTCAGCATATAGCCGAACTAAGAATACTACTAATCTTACGATAATTTCGCACTCTCATCTCACGTGACTAGCGTATCGAATTAATGCAGACTAGGGTAACAGCAAAACTGCTACATCAAAATAGATATCGAAAGAATTTTTTTTTATTCTACTTGACATAGAGCTCATGATCAAAGAAAAATATATAAGCTGTGTTGCAAGTAGACTTTCTGTGTTGCCTTTGTATCTACCGACTTGATGGTGGGACCAAGCTTGAAATGTTAGAATACTGCTGCGATATATACTGGAGAAAGGTCAAATGTTCTTAACTAAATGCTGTCTAAATTAGCTGCCCTTTACATTAGGCAGCCATAGCTTTGACAACTGGAGTGTAGGAGCCCTCAGTGATGTCAGTCAAAATGTCGGGTCCCTCAGGACTCCAGCCAAGTTGCTCTCGAGCCTTCAGATTGGAGGGCCTGATAGGATGGCTAAGGACTAGAGCTAAGACTGGACTCCACGCCTTGGCAGCCTCCTCGAAATTTGTACTCTCTAGAGGATAGCCAGTGACCTTCGCGAGAGCTTCTAGCAGCTGTTTGGCCGTAATATTATGAGTTGCACTACAGTTGAACACATCACCAGCTTTAGCTTTTTCTGCTGCGAGAAGGTAGAGCTGGGTCACGTCGTCGATGTAAACAGAGGAAGTGTATGTACTACCATCGCCTATCATGTACACTTTCTTTGCCTGAACGGTCATGCTAGTCAACCACAAAAAGAAGCCCTTTCCAGCGTGACCGAAAACAAACGGAGGGAGTCGGATAGAAACAACACGTACACCCTTGCTTGCCCAGTCCAAAGCACGCTTCTCAGACTTCCATCGCGGGAGTGGTGAGGCTTCGTTGAACGGTTTGTCCTCAATGTTATCCTTGAGATTGTCTTGCTCGACTGTTGCAACACCTGAGGTAACCACTAGAGGCTTATCGGTCCCTTTTATTGCCTGTGCCATGGCGTCTACTGCTGACCCATCTGTCTCAAGTACTATATTGTAGTCAAGTGTGAAATCATGGATGAAGGCAAGATGTATTACAATATCAGCTTTTGAGGATTGCTCGCTGAGCACATCTAGAGATTTGAGATCTCCCCTGACTGCATTCACACCCATATCCTTCAGCTTCTCCTCTCCTTCATCTGATCTGGCTAATCCATAGACGTCATACCCGCCATCTTTTAACGCAAGTTTACAGAGCGCGGTGCCAATATAACCTGTTGCACCGGTAACAAACAGACGCTTCTTTTCGCCAGTTCCTGCCATGTTTCAACGGGTTTATTTTGATTCGATATTGATTGTCTTGAATTAATTTAATGAAATCAGTGATTTACTATATTTTGCAATTCGTCAGTATTATAAAATTGATATCAGAAGAGATTATTTATATCAATGGTTTGTCGAGTTATATTGGAGATGTGGAGTTAGGCTGCTTGGAATGTAAGTCCGATGCTCCGATAATCACGGATATAGCATTCGTCCACAAAATTTACGGAGCCGTTAAAATCCATGACTTTGCTCAGTGAACGATGTCTATTTCTCGCGCACATTCAGGTTATTATGCTATAAGTGATTGATATCTCCGGTCTATACAAAGTGTCAATAGAAATCTCCGTTATTATGTTCGGTCACATCATACTGTGACCGTTATAATCGAAACTAATTGAATACCGTCTATTTTACTATCGTACGTAACTACACATTTGGTCATTGTAAATACACGCTAGCTGGTGATTTCCAAGTAATTCATAGAGCCATATGATCTTTTGAGCAATATTTTATGCCTTCAAGTTTGTGGCACGTTTAAACAGCTTACGACCATCACACGTAATCGGAATATCGCCGTTTGTTCTACATATATAGAGTATTCCTGATACAGTTTCAATGATTTAATGATTCTCATCTGCATACCGACACATGTTCGATATACCTAGATATCACTTGTATTGAAAGAAATGAGAATCCAAGAAAGAGCCTTGTACAACTAGTTATGATGAAATCCCTACTAGGTAAGGAGATGAATACAAAAAATCTTCAACACCGATACAACACAGAAGCCAACAACCATATGCAGCGACCCGGAAATTAGATATGTAGCTATTCAGGTCCAGAAATTAAAGTCTTAATACCCCGTCCTCGACGAACAGAGTCAAATGCCTCTTTGGCCTGCGAGAAGCTGACCTTAGCTGTAATCAACTTCTTCACGGGTATAATTCCTCTGCTAGCCAAATCAATGGCTCTCTCAAAATCACCCTTGTTGTAGCGGAAACACCCTTTGACGTTGATCTCACGTATGCAGATTAATGCAATTGGAAGCTCTACAGTGTCCGATCCCATGCCGGTCTGAACAAATGTTCCGCGAGGTCTGAGAGAATAGATAGCTGTTTGCGCGCAGTACTTCGCTCCACTAGCATCAATAGCGAACTCAAAGCCGCGCTCGCCGGCTTGTCCATACCTTGCTACGAGATCTGCTGCTGCATCTGCCGGAGTGTATCCCTTGGGAGATAAATACGTGCTAATTTTGAACTCCTCGCTGGCGAACTTAAGACGTTGCTCATTGACGTCTACAAGAACGACCTCCGAAGCGCAGCACGCATACTTAGCAACAGCAGCCGTCAAGAGTCCAACTGGACCAGCTCCAAAGACAACTACACTGGATCCGTGTGTTATGCCACTTGCCTGCTTGACAGAGTGCACAGCAACACTAAGAGGTTCGATCAGAGCACCTTCATCCAGCGACAGATTTTCTGGTAGCTTGTAGCAGAAAGTGTCAGGCAGTTTATAGAACTTTGTCAAAGTACCATCTACAGGCGGCGTAGCACCAAATTTCATGCCAGGACAATGATTATACTGTCCAGAAAGACACTGGCTGCATGTATAGCATGGGAGGCTACATTCAACGCATACTGTGTCACCAACTTTTACGTTGCTAACTGCTGAGCCGACTTCTGTCACAATCCCAGCAGACTCGTGTCCCAAAATAATGGGCTTTTCTACAACATAGTCGCCAATATAGCCCTCGGAATAGAAATGGACATCACTGCCGCATACACCTGTAGTCTTTATTTGAACTATGACGTCATTTGCATCAGTGATGCTAGGTGCTTCACGATCCTCAAAAGAGAATTCGTTAACCTTCTGAAGGACGAATGATTGGTTCTAGAGATAATATTGTTAGCAAGGCAATATCCAGTAGCACAACTCAGTACCATAGCAAAACCAGTTGCAACGTAAGCGCCATATTTTCAGCTGTAGCTTTCCAGATGCGCTATTGTTCCCGTTGTCTTTTACTTTCTTGTTGAATCTAATGCTCCATGTGCCACAATTTCCACTACTCAATCGTCATTGCCATACCTTAGAAATTGTCATTTTGTTGCGCTTGAAAGGTTCTACGGATCAACTACGAAATGGTGCGTACGACAGGAATTTAAATACCGTCCGCATACTCACACTAATGCTATCGGGAACATCTCCAGATTTATTTGCTTGAAACGAGCTCCAGATCAGCATTTCTATTTCCTTTTGCGATCCGTTGCGAAATAGGTCTTCCCCGCAAATGTTGTTCGAGAGGGCCGAGCAGTGCCTTAGTCGGAATACGTTTTGCGAGGCTCTAATAAGTATGCGATCCGAGCTGACACGCGCCGAGTAGTTTATTGGCAATCATTAATGACGTGGTTTATGAAAATTTTTGCTTTATGAGGTTTGTTGATGTTATATTGTTGTTTCGGCAATATACCTGTCATATTGCCTGGTTCTGCGGAAACAGCCGTCGCTTCTCGAACTGTTTACATCTAAAGCGCGTCGATTACGGTGCTCAACACAACGAAACGCGGGGAAACGTATTATTATCACCACTAAAGTCATCATCCTCGTAAACCGTCTAGTATAATATAGCGAGCATGGAATACACGAGAGAGATTTTATAGGACCACGAACCGAGCTTCTTGGCTTAGCTGCTTAAGAAAAGTCATGAGGGAGCAATTCATTGTATTAAAATAATACTACTATAATGATAACCTAAACAACTTCGGCAAGAATCCACCATTACAAGGCATTGGGTACATAACATGTTGTAAAACATCCCCAAAGTGCTGTAGATGCTACTCCTAAGCACCTAAAACGTCATTGATCATTTGCCTTGTGAGTCCGTCGTACTTTACGAAAGTTTCCATGGCATCGCTGATTCTGGCAGTCGCGATCTTGTTGTCACTAATGGCCTTCTCGAACTTAACTTGGTCAAGCATATAGCTTTCCTTCGGAGGCGCGTCCTCTACGCTCACAACGGCAGGCATTCTCCGCTGGAAGTTACTGGGCGCTGGCGTACTCGCAAGCTTCTGCATGCATGGAAGCGGAATGGTCATCTCGTCTACTCCAGCTAATCCGACAGTGGAATCCAGGCCAATCATCGCTGCCGTAATGTTGCGAGTCTTGATTCCGTATGCCCGATAATAGTAGTGAACATCGCGAGAAAGCGCCCAGCCATAATTATCTTCTAGATCCTCATATTCCTTAAGCAAAGATGGGTCAAGGTTAGCGTCAAGCTCATCTACATACGTTGAGATGGCCGCGCAGCCTACTTCGGCAGACGCAATAGCCTGTGGAAGGGAGTGCACCATTGTTCCTAAGCACTTGATGTTTTTTCCCTTTAGCACTTCCGCTGCCTTCAGCGCCTGATACGTAGCTGGAAGTTTGATCATTACATTATCTCTGGACACGCCTAGATCTTCGTATGCCTTAATGTAACCCTCTGCACACTCTATCGTCTTCTGCGTATCATAGGCATACACAACATTAGTCTGAGAGAGGCAGCGACCCTTAATAATTTTGAGCATGTTACGACCAAGTATCGCGGAGGCATAGTTGATAACCTGCTGAACAAAGTCTTCTCTTTTCTCTGGAGAATAACCAAACTTCTTTGCTGTTTCAATGGCTTCCGGCATGAGCGATGGATCTTTGTTTAGCATGAACCACACATGAAACTGGTTAGACGTAGCATTCTCAAAGTACTTTTCAGGCTTGATGGCCAAGGCACCTATATTACAGTCAAATTCCTAATATATTAGTAAACTAAAAGAGCAGACCACCCAGGATGGATGCCATTCCAGCCCAATTCACTGTGTACTGGAACTATAATTGGAAGCAGCACGAACTGCGAAACGAAGACTACTTGTGTATACTTGCCTTCTGGCCACATTGTGTCTACGCTGATCGTTGTATACTCCGCAAGAGCATCGAGCATAGTATTTGTGATAGTCATTTTAAATGAGATTCAGTAGCAATGAAATTGCCTTGACTTAACAGTTATGTTATGGAAACTACAAGTGTGACGCGATATAATCTACTTTCACGCTCTGTTAACTTTTAATGGTTCGAATCAAGCTCAGGGATGCGAACCTCTTTATATGTCTGTCGCAATCTATATTGTCGTTCAGTAGTCTGTTATCTACGCGGATATGGCAATATTTCCGCTGGAACAATATCTCATCTCCGCGATAAATATTGGTGGATATGTGGATTCTTGCGAGATCACGATACTTTCACCGTGTTATATTTACTAGTCAAGCAAAGCTGAGTCGCGACTTCCACATCTTGAACTGAGACAACAACAACTCAGCGTCATCTATATCCAAGCGCAAAATGCTCCTGATTTGTCCTCTCTTTCGAGTCTCAAGATGGCACATCGCAAATCAGTCCGTAAAGAGAAGGAGTTACATCGTTTGCGTCCCCTGAGTGGGGTAGAGCGAAAAGTATGTGATCATTTGAATTTTCTTGAAAATCCGGGGTATGACGGTTTGTTCACTGAAACAACTAAGAAAGATCTCATCATGATGGAGGAGGCCACGCTTTTCCTACCCCACCGTCTCAATTACTCTATACCAGGGTACCTAATTTTATTCTTCGTATGCTCAGTGGTAATCTAACGTATAAAGACCCAATGATATCTTCATATGCGATGAAGATATCGAGTCTCTCACTCAATCATCGTGTCCTATCACATCCTATCGACTGCAATGGCTTATAAAGGACGCAAGTATATTGGGGGGTCTGGCAAGAGGTTAAATTGGTTTTTGTCGTTTGCCGCTTGTACTGTATTGGCATTTTATGGTTATGATCAGGGCGTTTTCGGCGGTGTCATTATCGGTGAACCGTTCCTGAAGCAATTCAACTATCCAAACGACAACGTTATCTCTACCATGACCTCTGTTTACAATGTAAATATAATACTTTTTTCTTTCAGTAAACACATCTAGATTTTTATTTCTAACAGTTAATCCAATAGCTAGGTTGCTTTGGTGGCTCGCTCTCTACCGTGCTGTTGGGTGATATCCTAGGTCGACCTCGCACGCTTATAACTGGAACGACTTGGATGTAAGTCGCGTCTTTTATAGTAGATAGCAATTTTTTTCCATTACTATATTCTGACAATATTTAGTCTTATCGGTGCTATTATTCAGGCTAGTTCTTATTCTAGGGCTCAGATATACGCTGGCCGTGTTATTGCTGGTATTGGCACTGGCATGAACACAGCTACTGCAGGAATTTATCAAAGTGAAACTGCGAAATTCTCGTCCCGTGGGCAACTTGTTATTCTGCAAATGGCTATGTGCATTTTTGGATTCATGATATCAAACTGGCTTACGTTTGGGTTCTATTACCTAGATGGGCCTATATCATGGAGATTTCCTCTTGCATTCCAAATTGTGTTCTGCTTCATCATCTATGGCATTTGCCCTTTTTTACCAGAGTCACCTCGTCTCTTAATTAGAAAAGGTCGTAACGAGGAAGCTCTTCACGTGCTGGCAAAGCTCGAGGGCAAGGATATTCCTATCGAGGATGAAAAGGTGCAGAATCTGTACAAGACCATTGTAGCTACTTTCGAGCTTGAGAAGGCACACTCTATCACTTGGAGTGACATGTTAAAAGGAAAGGCTCCATTTGGTGCTGTACGTCGAATGATTTTAGGCATGGGGATGCAGGCTATGAATCAACTTAGCGGTATCAATATCACGTCGTACTATTTTGCATATGTATTGATACATGCAGTAAAAGTAAGTGAGGAAATGTCCCGTATATTGTCATGTGCAGGATCAGTGAACTACCTGATATTTTCTCTCTGTGCCTACTGGACAGTTGAGAGATTTGGCAGACGGCGCATGATGATATTCTCGTCGGCAGGAATTGCCACATGCTTTATAGTCATTACGATTTCATTGTCGTTAATGGATAAAGGCCATAACGACCATACACTTGGAATTATCACCGTCTTTTTTTTCTTTCTCTTCTTTTCACTGTTTGCGATTGGCTGTTTGGGTGTCCCATGGCTATACCCCACTGAAATCAATACGTTAGAACTCCGTACAAAAGGTTCGTCTCTCGCAATGGCAACGAATTGGATTATGAACTATATGGTGGTGCAAGTGACACCTCCAGGTGTTGCCAATCTTGGGTGGAGATTTTGGATAGTATGGGTTTCGATATCATCGTCATTTGTAGTCTTCACGTATCTATTTTATCCAGAAACATCGCACCGCACGCTTGAAGATATTGACGTATTATTCAGTATGCGTCCAAGTATATTCGTGTTCAATAATAAGCTTGCTACGCAGCTGAAGAGACCACAGATTTTTATTGATCGCGAAGCTCAGCAGGCAGCCACAACCGAGACATTCCACGTCTCTGACAAGGATGAGAAAGAGCAAGCGCACTATGAAGAAAAGGTATAGTTTCAAGAGTTACATAGTACGTGTCGCTTGTCAGATGTCGTTTTTAGCTCATGTAGTTTACCAGCCCGTCATCCATATATATGACTGCGCTCAGCTAGTTCCTTAATGAGTTCGTTCCAGTTGACTACAGCTATTTAAACTACAATATATCTAGTTTTGACCTTTTCTTTCTACTTACTGATTTCAAAGTAAGCCCATATTTCTTTCGTAAGAAAATTTAAAGAATACTAGTTTGACCCATATAAGGATACCAATAGCGTGCATGGTTGATGGAAAAAGCTCGGAGAATCATGACTAAATAATACAGGCGATTAGTTCTTACGTGATTCAAGCGCTATCTTAGTAGATTACTGCCATTAGCCCAGAGTCGACATTATTTAGGTTTAATCGAATACTCTACATTTTGCTATTTTGTACGGCCTTAATCATGTCCGAAAGTTTTCATCCTAGGCAGTCGAGAACAAGACTGTGACGGTATAAACATGAAAAATGATCACTTCAGTACTAATTCTAATTTTCATATTCTATCCACCAGCAAATCGCTTTGACATCTAGAAATATAGAAATTGTCGTCTGATTTCTATTTTATGGCATACTTAGTGCGTACTCTTCAGACTGGTGATATTCGATTTCTAGTCTGCAAAGTCCCTATGACAAATCTGTATTTTATGGTTCGTCAAATCAAACAACCATGCGCATTGGGCTAGGTTTCATGAGCCCTTAATTTAAGCCTTATTTTTAACTAAACCTTATTGTGGACTTCGAATTTTAAGTATGCCGACGTCGCTTCAAGTCATTCAATGCCTGTGGAGTACCTTCTGCACGTGGGTCAACATTTCAAATTGGATCTATTTGAATGAAAACGAGGGGCACTATTATTGAAGCCACATTTTAGAGAGACTTGCTGTAGTCCTAATATACCTATACCACGTTGGCAGGCGAATCTTCTACTTGTGTCTTGTAGCGTTATAAAGATTATTACTTGTCCTGTTAAAAGGAGAAACCACCTAAAGTGCTATATTCTCTTCGGTTGATAAATATCACTGAGACAGACTTTTGTAGTAATAATCTTCTTCTCTCTGCGATTCATCATTCATACATCTTGGACGGGAAATAAGCATGCCAATCTTTATCGACCAATGTGCAGGTGCCACCACAGTAGTCGTCTTGAGTTGCGCCCGTTCTCGGCAAATTCTCAATCCGCCATTGTAATTCGACAAGCTCTATCAATGTCTAACTTCGAGGTAGCTAAGCATGTACTTCACAAAAAGTTTAGTAAGAGTTTAGTACAAATCAAACCTTTGTCAAGGCGGGAGATACAATATTCTCATTATCCCAGCACGTGTTGTGATGGAGAAATAGGAATCCATCATATATGTTTAGCAGACTCATAAGCAACTACTGTCTATTTTTTAGCCTCTGATTATTAGTAGCGTCCCACAAATAGCGTACAATCAATTATCATACAATTTCTACCAATCAGACTGACGTGTGGAAATATTTATTACATGTCTTTTGTGGTATGTTAGAGCTGTCAGTCCAATAGACTCACATCTATTGGTCATGCAAGATTAGGTAGATTTGCGATCTAGCAGAAGCCAGCATTCGAATGTCCAGTATTCAAGCCAAGAACCAAGACAAAGTAACGTTAAAGGCTAGATTTAGCTCAGAAGTGTTTATTGGCAACCCAAAAGGAGAAAACTGTAGATTAAAAGGATTTTTAAAATTCTGTATTGTGCTATAATTTGCCGAAGGCGGTTTGGTCATGGTAACTCTTGCATACCAATGTAGAATACTTAAGTAGGGGTCTGTTTCTTGGAAATTTGCCTTAAGTGTTCCTATATACAAGTCTGAACCAAATACGTGATTTTATCAGAAATGTTTGGAAAGCTTGTTGCCGTCGTCGGCTGCTGTGCTGCAGCTGTCGTTGCACAGATCAATATTCCAGGAACTGTCCCAGTGAATCCTGTTGAACCTCTTCAGCATCACTTGGCTTATGCTGGTACGACTGGTATGACTGTGTCGTGGTCTACCTATACCAAGATTGATACTCCGACGGTCTACTATGGTGAGAGCGTTTGGGATCTTTCCGCCTATGCTACAGGTGAATCGGTCACTTACGATACCTCTGCCATTTATAGTAATCACGTTAAGATCACTGGATTGAAGCCAGATACCGAGTACTACTACTACGTTTCTGACTCTAACTGCTACAATTGCTCCGAACTTATTCCGTATACTTTCAAGACTGCGAGGCCCACAGGTGACTACACTCCATACACTGTCGGTGTTGTCATCGATATGGGTGTTATGGGACAGAAAGGTCTTAACGTCAACAGCAGTCTTGGCGGTATGACCGTTAATGACCACAACACCATGCAGTCACTTGCCAGATACAAGGATGAATTAGATTTAATTTTGCATCGTAAGTCAAATATCTTAATTTCTAGGCAAATTACTTGGATTTTGAAAGCTCGCTAATATCGGAATTGTCTAGCTGGTGATCTTGCATACGCAGACTCTTGGCTACCTGAGGTCTTCGGTGGCGTCTGGGGTGATATTAATATTACTATGGAGGAAGGCCTTGAGATCTATAATTATCTTTACAATGCTTTCTACGATCAATTGCAGCCTATTACTGCTTATAAGCCGTATATGGTTGGTCCTGGCAACCATGAATCTAACTGTGATGAAGGAGGAAGCACTGACGCTGCTACTGGTATTCATTACAATATTTCCTTATGTTTTGAGGGTCAGCGTAATTTCTCTTCTTACAAGAATCATTTCCGTATGCCATCTGCCGAGTCTGGAGGTGTTGGTAATTTTTGGTATTCTTTCGATCACGGTATGGTCCACTATGTGTTCCTCAACTCTGAGACCGATCTTGGAAATGGTTTGATTGGTGAGGATGACGTTGATGGTCCTGAGAACATGTACTCCGGTCCATTCGGCTCCTATGAAAATGAACAAGTTGATTGGCTCGAGGCTGATTTGGCTGCTGTTGACAGAGTTAAGACTCCTTGGATTGTTGTCACCGCTCACAGACCATGGTACGTCTCTGCTAGTAATGTTTCTAATACCTTATGTTGGAACTGCAAAAAGGCATTCGAACCGACGCTTCTAAAGTACAATGTTGACATTGTATTTTATGGACATGTCCACTTCTATGAGCGAAGCAATCCTGTTGCCAATGGCATCCCAGATCCTAATGGGCTTAATAATCCTTCTGCTCCTATGTACATTTTGAACGGTGCTGGTGGACATTATGATGGCTTAACCACCTATACTTTACCTATTAACAACTATTCTGCATATCTCCAGAATAGTACTTATGGATGGAGTAGATTGACATTCCACAATTGCACCCACCTTACCCATGAGTTTGTTGCTAGTGGCAATGATACTGTTCTTGACACTGCTACTTTGTACAAGGCACATGGTTGTGTATCCAACAGTTCTTCTAACTATACTCGCACCAACAACACCATTCCCACCGACAGGAACGGTGCTGTCCAGACTAGTATATCCACTACTCTTATGGGTGCTGCTGTGTTATTTGGACTTTATATTTTTGCTACTTAAGCAATTCCATGTGAAAGTGAGCAATAAGACTACTTCAGTTCTATTGACACGAATATAGTTACTTCGCTAGCTTGGAGAGTATGATTAGATATTAGTAAAAAAATAGACTTGATGGTGTTATCTCAAATTCTGTTGATCGTTTCTACGTATATCCGATATCTAACTTGCCATATTTCTCTGATTCTCCTGGAATTCTTTGTTCTTGTCAACTACTAGTTAGGATAAACATAAAACCATCTTATTTATAACGCTTTATTCACAGATAGTTAAAATTTCAATGAATAACCAATTTTCTCTCATAGGAATGATATCTACTGGAAATCATCTTTTTTAAAGTAGACATTTAATATTGATTTCATGATATCTGTGCGCATATTGCAGACCCTGACATGTATTGGTAAACTTGTAGTATATTGTCACGTGATTAGAATAGTTCGATGTCCATTTATTTCAGGTTAGTAGGTGCCTGCAGTTCTCCCCTCGAACAACTAACTAACTAACTACTGCAGTATCGGAGGACAGTACTTTATTTACGACATAACTGATGGTGCTAGATTAATTTATCCTGCCATAAATATACTAGAAACTATGGGCTCGAGTCATCATCGTAGATCGCCATATTTCATTGCGATGACCAGAAGATTTAACAGAGGTTTGCTGCTGCTCATCAGTGTAGCTACATGTGTTCTTGTATTCATAGGTTTGATTACACTACTTTCTGACGGCGTGGGTAAGGACAAGGCTTATACGATTCATAATGCGCTTGCTGAGAACGTAGGAAAACCTACGAACTCAAAAGCTAACGACAGATTACCGCTCCGACGTACTCGAAATGGTGCAGAGCTGATGTCAAATGGTGCAACAAATCAAACGCTTGGTTTTGGTACTATAATCTATTTAGTCATCGAGGCTGATGAAGATAAACTCAATACAGCTAGGATAATGAGTTCCATGTTGAATCTCGACATGAAAATTTTAACTGTGCCAAAGAGATCTGCAGTGGAAGATTTTGTACCCTCTCTCGACAACTCTGGAAGGCAATATTCAAGTGGGCATCTCGCCGCTTGGAATTATATGTTGGAGAAAGATGTTTCGACAGCTCTGATCATGGAAGACAATTGCGATTTTGATCTACAGATACGAGACGTGCTAGCGAGAGCGTTTCTTCAAATAGAGAGTAATTCAGCAGCGGCCAGAGACGAAACTACTGGCTCTATTAGAGGATGGGATGTCTTATATTTCTCGCAGTGCAAGAATGACCTTCTATCTGGCACAGTTGAATCTGCCCGATTATATGATGATCCACGCTCTGTACCTGACCTAATTGGTTCTGGAGTGACACAAATGCTTAAAGAACTTGAAATCAGACTAGACGATATGCAGAACGGTAAACGTCTAGTAGCCTATACTAATAAATCTATTTGCTCTACAGCGTATGCTATCAGTAAGAAAGGAGCACTAAAACTACTATTACAAAAATCTGATATGAATGATGATCCAGAAGTTTCTAAACTCATTAAATCTGTCTCAATCCAAGGTTATACTTTCTTTCCCAGTATTTTTTCTACATGGGAGCGTGAGAAAGAGACTTACTTCGGCATAGATAAGCAATCCAGAGGAATTCTACAACGAAGCGTGCGAATGGCTATTATCGAAAGACTAATTTCTACTTAATATTTGAATGTATTTTTTCGTGTATTATAGATTTAATATTTCATGCGTTTGATAATAATAAGCAATGGACAGTTTATTTTTGTTCGATGTACATATTTTTTCTTATTGTTAGTTAATTACTGGCGACAAAATGAAAGTCCCAAATGGCGTTCCTACTTTCACTACCTTAAAATTTTTTCGCCAGAAGTGAGATTTATTTTCACATCTTGAAAACTAATGCCGTCACGAAATTCAATCAATAAGCCAAAGCTTGTTGGCAAGCAAAGCCGGAAGTCTGTAATTGGGCAACATCGAAAAGCCAAACTCACAATTAGCAGAGCTGTCAGAGCAGGTGTTGTCAAGCCAGAAGGTGTTATAAGAGGACGAGTCCTTTCTAAGAAACAAATACAGAAAGATGAGCGAAATAGAAGATATATGGTACAGAGAGGACTCTTAGCTCCAAGACAGGACGACCTTGAAACAGGAGACGATGTTATGACCGGTATGTTTTGATGAGACGAAATGCTGTCAATTTTTTTTTGTAGCTGGAAGTAGAGCTAATGAGATTTTCTTGCTACGTCTATAGATTCCGCCCAGATCTCACGCACCCAACTTAAAAAGGAGCAACGATCACAACTCTTTGCCATAGAGGATCAAGCGAAGAACACCACTACCGATTCAGAAATGGAAGTTACATCCACCGGTAAGGGAACTACTCTGGGTGGACCGCCAAATCTTTCATAATCAACATCATACGTTCTACTCTACTGATTTGTGCATATTTTGTATTGAATTTAGCTCTTACACTAGAGCATATACTCTATTTAATAATGTGTATTCAAGGAAAATCTGATACATTGGCAGGCTTCATATACTCTCTGAAAGCGACGAGCTCTAAATCGTTGCAGCGTGCTTCACGCTTTACGTATAGATCTTGAGCTCTAACCACCCGAGCATTCATAGTTAGTGTTGTGTAATTTAAGTTGAATAGAATTATTAAGGGCTAGGTCATTTATTTCTTAACAATACATTATTGTTTGATACCCTAACCATTATTTTTGGAAGGCAAAGCATTGCTATAGTTAACGACAAAACATATATCCATTTGGACTTATGTATTTTGCTCTACAACGTCAGTTTGGTATTCTATAGTTATATTTGTCGTTATGTCTTTTTAAGAGTGCTATTTTCGCTCTCATGCAGGTCCTATATCTCTGTTAAATATACATACTTGACGCAGCTCTGTCAAGCGTCTCGTACATTCATGATAAGTGCATCATTGCATCATACCCTAAACACAATATTTATCGCCGCATACGTAACCCTAAACACAAGAAAAATTCTGTCGTAGTTATTTTTTTTTTCACTGCGTTTTTCTTCGTCTCTTTTTTATTTCTATTATCAGGAACAATTATTATCCTATTCTCTACGTGATAAAGGTAGTTTACAGCAGTTTCTTTTAATCAGACAGTTATTGATATTAGTGACGTTTGGTTTGTTTGGACTCGTTGCTGGATCGTACGAGGTCGACAGAAGAACTATAGGTCGTACGCTTTCAATAACAACAAGGATCATTACACCTTTTCAGAAGGTCATCCGTAAGGCAGTCTTATAGTAATACAAATATATCCAAAGTTATATACGAGCATTTATTGCGAATAGCACAGCTTACATAAATTTCGAAATAAAGTAGATTGAACAAGATGGTTTCAGCATCGAAGGCAAAGCGTCAAGCTAAGCGAGCAGAGACAGGAACCAAGACCTCAAAGGCTTCTTCCAAAGCCTCTTCTAAAGCTCCATCTGTCATTGATGGCGAGCAAGGGGGTGCCGACGACGTTGAGACTAATCCAGTAGCAGATGAGCTCTCTAAGCTGAAACTTCAACAGGACAAGCACGGTATATCTGATCGTGTCACTACTGGTGTTTTGGCAAGTTTAGAGACAAGTCGTGATTTAAAGGTAAGATATTTGCAGAAATTTTTGCTAGTATACATAGTTACTAACGGTCTAACTTCATAGATAACATCTGTTTCTCTTGTCTTTCACGGTAAGGTCCTTATTCAAGACTCTACGCTAGAGCTTAATTATGGAAGACGATATGGTTTACTGGGTGAAAACGGTTGTGGTAAATCTACTTTTCTGAGGGCACTTGCTGCTCGTGAATTTCCAGTTCCAGAGATTCTGGATATTTATTTGCTGAACGAGCCAGCTGAGGCTACTGAGTATACTGCGCTTGAATACGTTGTCCGAGAAGCAGAGATTGAACTCAAGCGACTCGAGTTACAAGCTGAAGATATTTTGGAGAAAGATGGGCCAGAGTCTACTATTCTTCAGGATATTTACGAACGTATCGAAGAAATGGATCCCTCAACTTTTGAAGCTCGTGCTTCTTTGATTCTCATTGGTCTGGGATTTAATAACAAAACTATAAAGAAAAAGACCAAGGATATGTCTGGAGGTTGGAGGATGCGCGTTGCTCTTGCCAAGGCGTTGTTCGTGAAACCTAGTATGCTCCTTCTCGATGATCCTACTGCTCACTTGGATCTTGAAGCCTGTGTGTGGCTTGAAGAATATCTTAAGAAGTTCGACCGAATTCTTGTCCTAGTCTCTCACTCCCAAGATTTTTTGAATGGTGTTTGTTCCAACATGATCGATATGCGTCTCAAGAAGCTTACCCTTTTCGGCGGTAACTACGACAGTTATGTTAAGACTCGCTCGGAATTGGAAACCAATCAAATGAAAGCTTACAACAAACAGCAGGAGGAGATTGCCCACATCAAGAAGTTTATTGCTTCTGCTGGTACTTATGCTAACTTGGTGCGACAGGCAAAGTCTAGACAGAAGATTTTGGACAAGATGGAAGCTGATGGTTTCATTGAGAAGGTTGTTCCTGACAAGGTGTTTTCTTTCAGATTTGCAGATGTTGAGAAGCTACCACCACCAGTTTTGTCCTTTGACGATGTTACTTTCTCGTACTCTGGAAATGCTGAAGATAATTTATACGAGCATCTTGATTTCGGTGTGGATATGGACTCTCGTATTGCCCTGGTCGGACCGAATGGTGTTGGTAAATCTACTCTATTGAAGATCATGACAAGTGAACTCCAGCCAACTGGTGGACGTGTTTCGCGACATTCTCATTTAAAGTTGGGTGTTTACAGTCAGCACTCAGCTGACCAACTTGATCTGCGAAAGAGTGCTCTAGAGTTCGTTCGTGATAAGTACCCTCAGATTTCTCAGGACTATCAGTACTGGCGTCAGCAGCTCGGACGATATGGCTTGACTGGAGAAGGGCAAACCGCCACCATGGCGACACTTTCTGAGGGCCAGCGATCTCGCGTTGTCTTTGCATTGCTTGCCATTGATCAACCCAACGTTATTCTGCTTGACGAGCCTACTAATGGTCTTGATATTCCTACTATTGATTCGTTGGCGGATGCGATTAATGCTTTCGAGGGAGGCGTTGTTGTCGTCTCCCACGACTTCAGACTTCTCGACAAGATCGCTAAGGATATCTATGTCTGTAACAATAAAACTACTACACGATGGGAGGGCTCTATTCTTGAGTACAAGAGTAGTTTGGCAAAGAACATTGTTGTTTAAGTTATTTCTAGTAGTTTTATCTTCGTTTTTAAGTTCACAATGAGTGTACACACGCCTCTTTACGTATGTGTATATGTATGATGAATATTTCGACTGTACTGCGAAGTCGAATAACAAAATACGGTTCGCACTGATGAGATATTTTACACGCGAACATGTGTATGTCCGGCGAACTGTTAGAAAAGTGGGTCAATCTGGCGAAATAGAATAAGTTTTCATAATATATTTAAGCGAATGATTCCAGTATCTGAATCAGTATAGTTACGCTAATAATGTATTCCAGTCTATCTGTAGAATTCACAAGATTATCTGTCTGCATTGTTAACCATATAAAGCCACTCGTAGCTCTACACAGAATTTTAGTTGTGCTGCTTGTATAATTATATAAATTAAACGAGAAACTGGAGATATTTCCTCTTGAGTGCTTGTAGTTGATAGGTAGTCTATCAGGCGATATCGGCTTAGGGTATACTTGCTTCAAAATAGTTTACTCTCATTCCCTCGCCGTCAAAAGCGATTCCCTACATCACCTACATCACTTGGACGCTATTCAGTAGCTATGACTTTTGGTCCAGTGAGCAATATTTGCTATGGCGCAACACGAATAAATTTTTATGATTTCTTGGTATCGTCATTTAGCGCTGGACTATACAAGAGAGATTTTAACCTCGAGGCTTTTTGAAGATGCAACAGGCGGAGTCTCACGCTACAAAACTTGAAACTTATCTTAGGTATTAGAGACGTTTTGAGCATATCACTGGAAAGAATCCAGAAGTAGAACGAAAATATTTAGACGAAAGGACAAAACAACTATACATAGTTCAGATGGCATATTATATTAGCCAAAATACTGCAGTAAATCATGAATACGAGGACAGCATTGCGATGAGTTCATATGGCTTAAATGAAAAATTATTCGTTCACAAATAAATTAGATATATTAAATGGTTTCAAGCAAGATGTTACAGTAAATATAACAATCTCCGTTAAAAATCATTACATTTCAAAAGGTCATTTACAATTCCAATGACGGGGTGACACCCTTCAAATGACCGAGAACAGTGCTCGCTGCATATTTCGGTATAACTCGGTCTTCGTGCAGCATCGCAAACTCTTCAGTAGCATCACGACCAGCAAAATTAACAATAGCATTAACTCCACCTGGGTGGTCCTCAAGGAATGGAGTCAGATTCATAACGACACCCTTAACAGACACCCAGCAGTCATCCTTGGTGTGATGTTTCGCAACTTCCTCCTTTGTGAACTCCTTGTCTGGAATAGAAAAGGGCTTTGGCGCAGAGGATTCCGATGAAGCCTTCGATGCTTCTGGAGAAGACGAACTAGCAGAGCTAGAAGACGATGCAGGTGCTGATAGAGAAGGTGCACTTCGGGAGGCAGACCCTGAATCCCACGTTACAGTGACTTCTCCAGGCTTGCTAGGATTAATATGAAGTGATATTTGGCCCAGTCTCTGCGCAGCAGATGATGATCCAGCTTCGCTTCCAAGCAGCTTCTGGAAAAGATAATGCGATGCAGAATCACCAGCAACACGACCATAGACAACACATCCAAGCAAAGACGAGCCACCAAGTCTATTAGCACCATGGACACCACCAGCGAGCTCACCACATGCAAATAAACCATCGAATGGTTTATTGGTCTTTCCATAGATAACTTCTGACTTATCGTTAATCTCTACACCACCCATAGTGAAATGAAGAACAGGAGTGACAAGAGAGACATGGAAGTTGTCGTCATTGATATCAAGAGGGCCATTAGCAAAGAACTTTTTACCGTACTTGTCCTTCTTTTTACCTGCAGCAATAGCATTATATTCATCAAATACAGCCTTGAGCTTGTCTTCTCCGCAGCCAATCTCCTTAGCCAGCTGACGACCAGTCATCTTGCGCATAAGTCCACGGCCAGTGTAATGCTTAGTGTGAAAGTCCAAAACATTCGAGGCCTTGCCATTGAGGACCAGGCGAATAGGACCTTTGGTTTTGAAAATTTCTCCAGAAACATAGTCACGACGACCAAGCTCATCACAAAATCGATCACCATTACCATTTAAAAGTAGACCACCCTCACCACGTAGTGCCTCGGCAGCCAAAAATTTCCACTTGTCATCAGGGTCCTTGGGATCGACAAGACCGGTAGGATGTACCTGAACCTTCTCAAGATCAATACCACAACCACCAGCAGCCATGACCATCTTCTGACCATCACCGGTAGCATGGGTACCGTTGGTAGTAGCAAGACCATAAACGTCAGGTCTATATTGCTTCAGCAACGATGACTCTGTAAAGTCTGCGGCATAACCGCCAGTAGCCAGAATCACAGGTCCATATAGCTTTTCAGACTTCCCTTCAAACTCGTACTCACAGCCGAGAACTTTAGACGCATCAGACTCATCCTTAATTAAATCCGTGACACGAGCCTTCTTGATAATCTTAACGCGCTCAGGCATAGTCTCTGAAAATTCCTCAAGTCTCTCCATCAATGCGTAGGTGATTGCCATTCCTGGAAACTTGGCATCGTGTCCACGATGCGTACGTGGCTGACTATGGCCACCAAGACGCGAAACCAAAGTCAAATCGAGCTTGAAAATGTCCTGAAGCCACTCAACAGCAGCAGCAGAATTATAAGTGAGTACTCGAATGAGGTCTGGACGAGCTAAGTCTCGTGCAGATTTCATTGTGTCGTCATAGAATTGCTCGACCGAGTCTCTGATTTTAAGATCAACCTGAGTACGAGTCAACGCACCGTTAATACCAGATGTCGCCTTGGTGGAATTACCACCGAAAAAGCCCTGTTTGTCTAAAACGACAACATTTGCACCGTTCAAAAGCAACTGATGAGCGGCCGACAGTCCAGAAAGACCACCGCCGACAACTATTACCTAAACTCCCATGTGTTAGCACTTGCATCTTCGTCTAATAATACTTATAGATTTTAAGTAGCAAGCCCGTCCGCCCGCCCGTACATACATGTTCTGTCATTTTCTCTTCCTTTTGCGTATTCAGCGCCCTGTACTAGTTTTATTGTTGGTTTTGTAAATATATGTATGACTAGACGAATAGTTAGTATTTAGGAACATGACCAGCTTAGCCGAGAAAGCATTAGGAGCTAGCTACCTAATTATTTTTATCCGCAACTTGAACTAAATGCGCGAGACCAGCCTGTCGTTGAGGCCAGAATAACAGACAATGATACTGAAGTTGAGATATCTTAGCTGAAGTGAATCTACGATTAGAGAGAGAAGAAATATGTTAGCTGGAGATTTTTTCTTTTGCGGAGGTGAGTTAATATTTTATTTCCCGTCACCCAATTTACTCCGCATTTAGATTACTATCAAACTCATAATCCCACTTAGACTGACTTTGTATGTGATCTTCTCCCACTCGTCCGTCAGTACACGTTTTTTCACGTACTTGGTTGTCTCTAATTCGAAAGTACCGGATATACTTTGAACAGTTGAAATATGAGTGCGATATTTTCTTTTGGGATTTTATAGTTGGACTGAATGAGCTTTTTGACTTTGTAATGCTGTTCGCTAGTTTATTGAAGCAGAACAGATTGATACTAAACTAGAAGTCCACAAAACAACTTACCAGTTCTACTACTATGTAAACTTATTCGCTCAGACTTTCGCCCGTATTTTATATATTTCAAACCTGAGAGGATTATTGGTGCCGATTACCTAAGAATAAGCAAATCCTTTCGGGTGCTTCTTCTGCCGCTCAAAAATAGTCTACTACTAATATATAGATCTCTCTGTAGGGACTTCGGCTTATCAACGCTCCTTTTGTTTTTGTTACCCTCTAAATAGCTCCACTTTGTGCCTACTCTATTAAAGCCAGGTCTGATGACTGTTGCAGCCTCTTTTAACCATTAACTGCCGGGAATGACTCGGAACGGAAGAAGTATCACGAGCCAGTTGGACCTACGCGGATTCGGCAAAGTATTGTGGCCACAGCCTGTGCTTATAAAAGAGTTACATAATACCAACGCACGAGTCCTGCTGATCTAGCGTAGTAATACAGGGACGACAGTACATAATACTCTGTTGCCTGACGTAGTTGATTTGCTCGTTGACAAATATCTAATCCCTGCAATGCTACTTGCTCATTGCGTAATTTATACCCTAATACATGGATGTTCAAATGCGGGATTATGACGCCCAACAGCCTTATATACTCCGGCTAATATGGCCGCTCTTGATACCCACTGCTGAGCTGCGAGCGATGCGAGGTGCTCGTACTCGTACTAGTTTTAAGATTGTGGTATACTGAAAGAGCACAGAGAGCGTGGGTTTTAGTCAATCGAGCGGGAGCAAAGGATTTCAAAGATTAGGCATCAGCACAACACGATCCCACTTAAAAGTTTGCACGAACACATGCTCATGTAAGTAAAATGCCATCGAAAAATGAGGGCAGATTGCTGAAATGCGGGGGAGGCTGCAGATTCTTCTCAGACTTATTTTACTGACCAATAAGCGTAGTGCTGGTAAATATAATTTACTTCCTGGGATATGGTGGCTCCTTGCTGTTGTCGGAAAGCTAGTATACAAGGGTTCACCTACTGCCAGTCGCGTCTAACCAGGTCGGACGTCCAGAGAAATGAATTTTTTGGTGGATTTCGGCATGGGTTTAGATTTACATGTTCGCCCTTTTTCTGCACATGCTCTCCACGGCCTACAGGCGCGCGCATACAAAATACCGATTGGTAACCAAGCCAAGAATTTTGCGTCTGCTTGTCACAGACTACAGTCTAAGAGCATTTTTTCCCAATAGAATATCCTTTCATTGCTGCTAAAATGGAGAGCTGTTGTTGCTTTAGCTGCCTCTCACAATGTATTTTACACAGCTGGCTGCGTTCTATTGATTCGGTTTATGTAATATATTAGTAATATATATTGGCTATTGCTATGAGACGGGCAGACGTTTTAGACAAGTATTACCAGATGTTTCTGATCTGCTGCCCGTTTTAGACCTGTAAAAACCATAGATTTCTAAGGGTTCTGCTGTTTCTATAGATGATCGGTATTTAACCAGTAAAGGAAAGCTGATAGAAACTAGTTTGTGTTGTCGATATACCGAAGAATACCTCATTGCCATATGTGACTTCTAACATACCGAAGCTCTCTATCTCTCAAAAACGAGGCAAGATCTCTGGTAAAATGGCTTTTCTTTGCCTCTTATAGAAGCATCAATAGGATATGTGCTCTTGAGGGCTGGCATAGCAGTATTTGACGATACGATGGGACGCAACTGGCACTACTATTTGTTATGCTTCATAATGTGCTATACATAAATATCGGCATTGCTTAGTTCTCAAGTAGCAATGGCGCAAACCTTTATCGAAGGGAAAGCACTAGCGGAGAAGTATTCTATCAAAAAGATACATGGACCACTGTTGAGACAGTAGAGATGCTGCATGGAAAGATAAAATGTTATCGTCGCTACCACGAACAATCTGGAAAGAATCTTGAATATTATACGGTGATGTGTCTCCATTTTTCATTCTGAACTATCACCCTACAGGTATTACAGCTTCGATACAATCGAACTAGAAGAACTTTCGCAAGGAGGATGGTGGTAGAGAAATTTTTTTGATTCTACTGTTCTCATACTGCTTAAATTGTACTAACGTCAAAATTACGGCTGTTAATACACTTCTGTATAATATGTGTACCGAGGATTGACAAGTCTATACTAGAGAGGAAGAAAAGTACTTATAATTAAATTGCTTGCGACTTCACGTCACAAGGTTTGCAAAATCGTCGATGATATATTTGAATTTTATTGTGCTATAGAAGAACATGATACGTCTTTTGATTTTGCGACTTCTCTTCAACTGCTGAAGTGTCCAGAGCCCTTCAGAATAATTTGCCTCTGAGAAGTAATCAGAATTATTCAGCCGCATAGTATGTGGCTGAATAAAGTCATAATTACCCTAGCCTTAAATCTACTTTCAGGACTAATGAGACGCCATCCTTGAGGTGCAAAGAAGCACGTCTCGCTGGGGTAGGAGAGCTTATGACCCTAAGGGTCACAGTGGTGGCGGAAAATACGGCCCCTCTCACCATATAATTATTATGGAGCAGGGTCATATGAACACTTTCGAATGCTCAAGGAAGAATAAGCTCTCAGAGTTCAACCCTTTCGTATTTCTGGCAGGTGTCAGGAAAGGCAACCGGAAAAAATTTGCCGTGATGGCGAACAGGCGACAAATCTTGCCGTAATATTTTTTTGTTCTATTCATCGTTATGCATTTCCACGCAGCTATAGACTATAGCAAAGCTCAAATTAAAGCGCATACATATGTTATGATTAAAAAAAATTTCTACAGCAAATTACAAACTACAGAAAAAAACACCACAAGTGGTGAAAAATTTGTACTGAACATTGATTATTTTAGCAAGTAATAACTTTCATTTTTTTGTTCCTTGTATAGTTAAAGCCCAGAGTTACTAGACACCATAATATAGACGAGACACTCTTTAAAAATCACACGCCAGTTAGACAAAAAGTATACATCAGATTCCAATAAGTCATTCGTATCGTATCAAATCAAACAAATACAGCTGTAAATATATAAAATATAATCCGCACACATATATATATATATATGAACACTACAAAACACCAAAGATCTTTACTATACAATACTCCGAAAAATTAACAAACCACGCCAAAGAGCCTACTAACTTACGACGAAATAGTCACAGAAGTACCAGAAGTAAGAAGCCATCCCTCAACATCGCTAGCAGAAATAGAACCAAAGTCAAAGCCAGAATCGACCTCAACAATAGCAATGACATTTGAGATAGCATCAAAGACGACAGCAGCTTTCATAGTAGAGTCAGTAGGTCTGGTGAAAGAGTAGCTAGCACCGCCACCACCATATTGGTTGCCGGTTCCCTGCCAAGTATGTAAGTGGTTAGTGAGTTCAGAAGATCCAGTCGCAAGAACCTCGAAAGCATCGAATTCACCGCAGCCAGAATCCCAGCATGAACAGGATCCGTACTGTGCAGTTCGTGGGATCTTTGCATTCAAAAACCAGATAGCTGGCATATCAAGATTATAAGGAGCACCGGAGGTGGTATCTGTTGGCATCTGGAACTCAAACAAGAACACGCGATAGTCACCGCTGAATCCCTGGTAGGCTGGGATTCCATCCAAGTAGTAACCACATGAATCACCCGAACATTGGCTATCAGAGAAGAGAATAACTTCATAGTCAGACGGGATAAGAACATCTCCAAGAACTTGAGGAGAAGAACAAGAAGTCTTTCCATCAGCATTAGCGAAAGAAAGAGAGTTACCGAAGCAGGAAGAAAAAACACCAGATCCATTACTACCACCTAAATTGTTCATGAAAGTAATACCAGAGGCCGAGCCAGACTCAGCATTGTAATAAGCAACCTGTCCAAAGGAGCCACTAACTGAGCCAGATGAAGACGACTTAACTGAGACAGGTGAAGACGACTGAGCAGAAGAAGAGGTCACACTGCTAGAGCTGGAATAATCATAGGCACTAGAAGTAGTCGGTGTCGAAGGATCTGAAGCTGCAGTCGTAGTGACAATAAACGACGAACTGATAGATGACTGGTCATCGTCGATAAGATTGCCAACAACAGAAATAGGAGCTGCATGGCTAGGACTAGCGGCAGAAGTGCTAATACTGCTAGTGGTAGGAATTGGAGCGGGAGTCTCAGCAGCGGTATCCTCAACAAAGACAGTAGTATACTGAGTAACAACTTGAGTAACATATTCATAGGCGCGCTTTGTAACCTTATGGATCTTCTCGTGCATGTGCAAGTCACGTCTGTGCTTGTGCTTGTGCTTATTCTTCTTGAGGGCAGGAGCAGCTTCACGCTTCTTGAGAGAAACACCAGAAGAAGTGAAAGCAGCAAACTGCTTCAACTGGACAGGACCACGGATGTGGACAGAGACTTCCTCGTCAAGTGGCGCGAGACCTCCAGAAAAGGAGGAAGAAGACATGGAGCAGGTACAGTCCGAGGACGACATACCAGTTACTGCCTGGTAGGAGCCAGAGAAACCGACATTGTCGTAGAAGACAGCGCCATCAGCGGCAACACTTTGACAGAAGAGCAACGCAGTGGCCAACAACCCAGTAGAAGCGACACGCATTGTGGATAACTTAAGTATAGTAGGAATGAAGTAAAATAAACGCTTTAACACCCAGTAATATGAACAGGAACTTTTGATTTCCTCTATAATAATGTCCAATGCCACGAAACACCAAAGATATCGGTAAAGACGACAAGTGAAAGAATGAAAGAGAACCGATACTATTATCCAGTAGTTAAAAAAGAATGACTGGTAGTTAGATCCTGAATTTACAACAAGAATGTATGAGGTAAAAATCAGAACAGTAAAAAGCTAAGGGAGCGGACGATATTATAAGATCCCTCGGTAGAAGTCACTAAATAATATCAATATTTGTTATTTCTGTAATAAACAGTATAGATACACGTAAGTAGATCTATAGCACTTAATAATAGAAACAGAGTAACGTCGTTCACGCCAAAATATATGCCTAAAAGGAAATGGAATGGACATGATACAAAGGGGGTGTCTTCGTCTTTTATAATATGTCTAATAGACTTTTACATTTTCCGCAAAAGCTAAAGGTAGGCGGTATACACATGCAAGCGCGATTAATGGTAAATAGGATTCGCTTACCTTTAAGAAAGAACATTATGGTCCGAAAATTTTAAACGTACCATGTGGTAACTGTATACCTCACGGGGCAGAACAGTCGCCGACAGGCCTTGACCATCATGAATAGTGAGAGGCAGGAAGGCAGGGAACAAAATTGGCCAAAACATACAAAAAGGGAAAGACACTCGTTTAGAGAGCGCGACGCGTTAAAATTACTCCATCCTAGATAGGTTAATACAAATTTAGGTTACGTTTATGAGAGCCAAACCAGCTAGCATCCAGAGTTTAAATTTAGAATTAGTATGGTAATTTGTTGGTACCCCACACAAATAAGCTTTATTACTATTAAATCCAGTTATATAGGCGAGGCAAACCACGGTGTGGTGTGGCGAAACATTCAAAAAAGAAAGAGAAGACCCTACGAGGCGGCGTGGCTCAGTTCCACTCCTTAGGCAATGTGAGTGGACGAGAAGGTTCTCGCTTTAAGAATGACCATCAATGTTCTCTCGCGTGCTCGTAGGCATGAAATGCGAATCGACATGTAACCGCTGGTGAGAGCGCAAGTTGCAGATACTGAGAATGTGGTAGTCTTGTTTAGAAAGTTCCTACTGTTGTTTGTCTTCCTTTCGGTGGGTGGGCTGAGAAGACAATTGTTCTACTAGATGGCCGCGGTCTCTAGCATACAGTTTAATTATGCAATTCCCACAAACACCAGCAGCTGCCGAACAGCTAGCCGTTCGCGGCCTAGTGCTATGCATAGACTGTTTTATGTTCTGTTAGCTGCATTGTCGACTGTGCTACTAGCCTTTTCTGGGAATATCTGGGCCCTTTATTCTTGTTATGCTCTTTAGCTCAAGATGACTTGCTTCTACTGCCTCCTGCTTATTATACTATGTTTCTATTGATTTACTTTATATATAGCTGTCCACTTGGGCCCGTTTTTGCTTAACTAGCTATGCAATTTATTGCGCGCTCTGTTAGTGATGCCAGCGCCGGTAAAAATGATTTTATTCTTGTCAGCAGTTGTAATGTACAAAGTGACTACTAGTTCCGGTATAGAGCCAGGATGATACAATCCGTTCTGTGTGCTGTAATTACTACGTTCACTGTAATTTTAATTATCTTGGCCGTTGTAGTTATTGTCGTACTGAAGCTGTCGTTGCAATTATAGTTGTGGCTATAGTCTCTATTAGCCATTGTATATCACTGTTTTAATTGTTTTAATTTCATTTGCAACTTCAGGTGTAATTACAGCCGAAATTACAGCTGCCGTTACTCTTACCACATGCACGATAATATGCCGGCAGCTGCGGCGGCGGCCAGATGCTATTTTGTCTATCGTGAAGCATTAGCGGAGCGCACGCTTAATTGCACGTAAGATTACGTGCAGCGACGAGGTCCATATATCGAGTAGTATCCTGCGGGTGCCAAAAAACGAGCAGCGGCCGTCAGCAGATGCGTCCAACAAATTCCTTTATTCGTAGTCTATGGCAATGCAACGTCGCAGCTTCATCACTACGTGAGCACCTAGACCCGTTTGTTTAATTACGATGTAGTTTGTAATTTCGAAAATTCATTTCCTTTAGGTTGCCAATGCGCACTAGACACCACTAAATTTCTATTTCTCTGTCACTAGTTTCTTAGCGTAAATCTCATCTTACTAGTCACAGCTGAGGCTTAAGGTACTAGTCTGGAGTGTCAGCTCGGCGCCATGACTATACAATCTTGAAATTGCGCTATTATTCGCTGTGCTACTTAGAGTATCCGTTTGTAAACAGTTTTTTATTACCAAGGAGCAAGGAGCAGAAAAAAAAGTCCAGATGGGCTCTGCTAAAGTTTGCGCTATCTGTCATTCACTTTTGTGCTTTATGCTATATATATCGACTTTCTTCTCAATTACTACCATAAATGAATCCGTGTCAGCTACAAGTCATTGTAAAACACATTCTTATTATTGTTGCAGCCCGCCCTTGCATGAAGTTAAAACAAAAGATAAAGAAGAATTCAGAGAACCCTTTTATCTCTCTGCCTCGTCAGCACCTGGGCTACGCGACGCCAGATATCACACGAAAAAACAAGCAATCCTCTGGCGTAATTGTCCATCAGCTGACTCTCGCCGCAGTGCATATATTACGTCCTATCCGGCACAGCGCAATGGCCTGTCTCGCCTCATACTCAAAAGTACAAACTGTGATAAATGTCTACCATGCTCCACATCCTGCACTGAGGTCATCACGTTACAAAGCACCAACCTAAATTAACGCTGCATCGCTCTCTAGTTGCTCTCGTAGATCGCTACAGATATTCAGCAAATGACATCATTTCTGTCTGCACGAGTCGTGCCTTTGTCCACTGCTGGTAGGCATTTGTTGTCCCTGCTAGTAGAGCTTCCTTTAGAGGAACAAACCCCCTGGTAATCATCCTAGGTCTGGTTTACGACAAAGTGCCCGTGCTCGCTCGCGTTACCTTAAACCGGCCCTCCGCTGCTGCTCCTGGTCTAGCTACTCCTCGTTAGAAGAGTACGTACCCTCTAACTTCAAAGAGCCATCTATATAGGGCGAGCTCACTAATAACAGCTGACCATCACGAAAGGGGCAAACTTAGTGCTGAGCAGCCCTTAGCAGCCCAAGGTGCTGTCCAGGTTAAATCTCATTGGCACAGGCTATGTCCATTGCTTATTCTACGAGTGCTACTTATCACAGGCTTCGCTCGGCGCTGAATTCCACCTTATTGTGAAGAATGTTGCTATTTCATGGCGATCAACACTTAGCCAGCACTGTTCCATGAGGAATAGCCTAGTCGCCTGCCACACTATTTCCATATCTCTCGTCGACTACACTAACGACGAGTCCTTCCGTCGATCCAGCCTAAACATTGGTGTAAACACAAGGTCTAGCTTGAAATATACTGAGAACGGTGTGTATTGCATGCCTTCAGATATTATTTACATTTCTTGTAGAACAGCGCTGGCAAATGACGAGTCGTCCCAAAGAAAGGAAAACAGGGCTACCGCTATCCGGTCTTATTACGACTTGGCCCTGGCAAAGCTCTTCTTTCGATCTTCAGAAGCATCGTCAGCAGTCGCAAGTTTCTTTTTCCGACGGCGCACATCCGTCCATGGCTCTCTTTCCTCCTCTTTGTCCTGCTTCTCCTTCTTGGTCGTATGCTCCTCTACATGACGTAATACCTCTTTTGTACTCTCTCGCCCTTTGTCTTCGTCGACTGCTAAAGTCGTTGTTCTGCCCTCTCTCTCGTAAACATCCACAACATCTAATAGGGCATCAAATTCGTTGTCATCATCATCTTTCTTCTCATCTTCTCCATCATCTGCATCTACAAATTGCCACTCTGCCCAGGCTCTCCTGTCCTGATCAACTATATTCTTTGCTCGTACTGCTGCTAACACCACTCTCGGATCAAGCATCTTGCCATTAGGGGAGCCCAGATTGCTTTTACTCTTTATATTGCCACCATTTCCTTCTTCTGAGCAGAACTGCGTAAGCGTTTGGCAGAGTATCAGTCCAATGTCCAGCCGTCCAAACACGCTCTCCTCTTCTGCGCCAATCTTTAAAATATTGTTAGCACTTTGTGCCAACGCTTCTGCACCATTTTGTAGTACCAAGTCATTCTTATTCATTTCAACTTTAGTCAAACTGTCATCTTGGTGACCGTAAGCATAGTCTTCTTCGCATAAGAACACTACATCGCAGACAAGAAGCGCTATAGCCTCCAGAAAAGCATCAATCTCCCGTCTAATACGCTTAGAAGTTCCATATGATGGAAGACTACCGATCACATTCTGATTTACAGCTAGACGACGGAACTCTGCTGGGTTATAGCTGCGACGCCGCCTCAGAATGCCTAGTACAGGTTCCGTCGTGATTTCATACGGAAGCTCAACGTCAAAATAAGATGCAGCAAGCATACATATTGCACTAAGTCTCAAGACCGCGGTGAGGCTTGATTTTCCTTGACAATCGATTTGTCCTGCGCTGAACGCTTTCTCACCGGCTATTTTCCAGAAACCCATCCGCGTATCCCACGATATCTCAGAGACGGTTATCAAATCGTGAACTAACTTTCGTCGTTCTTGCAGTATCACAGTGCCTAAGTTAGAAAGCTTTGTTTTTGACTTATTCAGACTACGTCTAATAGCGTCAGCCTGTAATCCATTCGCATTTCGTAGTGTAGTCGTTGCATTCCTAAGATTTCTTTGCCTAGACTCTATATAAGCTCTTGACTTGCCCAAAGTGTCACGAGCCTCGCTCAGTTCTCTCTGAGCGCGCTGAAGTTCTTCCTTTAAAACCGTGATTCTAATCCGAACTTCGGAGCTTTTCTTTTTCATTTCCCAGCTCCGATAAGCTGCGATAGCATTTTCATTATCTGGGTCGTTGCTATCACGTTTGTTAACCAGATCCTCCAGTTGCGTGCGTTCTTCCGCTGACATCATCATAGAAATTCTGTGAGAGATCATCATCGATTCTGCGCACCTTACACATACCAATCTAGCCTGTGATCTACCACAAATCCCACAAAGAGCCTTCATTACACCGGTGTGGCCCTTCGTAGACATCGATCGTAGATTTTTCGCCTTTGATGGCACGCTAATGACAGTTTCTGGATCTTGCAGGTCTTTGCTCTTATCGCCTCTGCCGCCGTATTCGGCTGCCGAAGTCGAGGAACTGACTACCATGATTTTAGTCTCAGCACTGCTTTCTCAACAACACTTCACCGAATATTAATTAAATCAGTTTTTGGTGATCTATTCACTTAAATCATTATTAATATCTTCGACCTTAGTCTCTTTTCAGTGTTTGCTGTCACTTTCGCTCGTTTCTGTTTGTAGACTGAAGACTGATATGATTACTAATTCAGCTTTTAGCTGTCGTATTTTTCTTCACTTGACGCTATCAAATATAAATAACTCTTTTTATCGTCTCTGTCGTTTATGTGATGTGGCTTGATATGTCTGTTGCACGTCCTATATATTGTGATCTTCAGATTTCGTCTACACTGAGAAGGTCTAACTATCCGACTCATTATCATAGAGACTAATGTCGCGTCTATTTTCTTATTTTCTAGGAAGATATATCACGTGATCTTTTCCAATTACCCGCATTATCGTGACAGGAATTTCTTGAAGTGTAGATCATGAACCGCGCATTTAATACTTTGAGATACGCGTCATTGTCATGATCGATAATATCATGAAATGGTAATATGAATGTATAATAGAAGGAAAAATCAGACCTATTCTAGTTTTATAAGATTTTCTAGTGGAGGCTTTCAAATTTGAATACTGAATATGAGGATGCTGTCAATAACTTGTAGATTAGCGTGTCTGGTCCGATACTAGCAACGTAGATGAGATAAAACAGTGATCCAAATAATAAACAGTTAAGAGAGCGTTGCTTTGCGTATGGCTGGGCGTTCACTATGGCTTGTAGCTACAATGAGTATCCTTTCGGTACTGTCTAGTAATCAAGTTAGATGCCATGATGGAGAGTAACTTTAGTTATGAATAATCAAGCTCGCAGATATTGCATCTAAATCTAGTATCATTTGATGCTCTCTATAAGTATTAATATATATATGTTGCGAAGTAATTTCGTCTGCATATAGCTGAATAGGGATCGACATTACCTTTATGCTGGCCTTTTATTGAGTTGAAAGTATCCAAAAGTTAGCATTACTTCATTGGCAGATCACGTTGAACTAGTCCTGCGCCGGGAATTGGCCTTAGACCTTGCCTCTTCCAGGATCTCCTGCCGCGAGCATCTCTCTTAATACTAAGTCTCTAGATCCTATGTATATCAGATCTCTTCTATGGCAATATTAATCTAGTGATTTCAAGATATCTATAAATGGCTGGATTTCACTAACAGTTGATATATAACGAACACGACTGAATTAAGTTCTGTTCTGGTTTATATTGCCCTAACCGTACTTCGAGGGAATGGCGCTCCTTCTACATTGTTCGCCTCTGGAGCATGTCGTGAACATTTTTTTCCCTTTCTTACGATCAACAAAATGAGTGACAGCGCTAGGCGATCGCGGCCATCAAGGGATCAGGACCATGATCGGTACCGTGAGTCTGACAGGCATAGAGAAAAGAATACTCAAAGAAGATCTGAAAGCCCTCGGGGTCGGCGAGATGACAATGATCGCTACAAACGACGACAGGTGCGTTATGACGATGTAGTGACTGACGATATCGACAACCGAAGTCGTGATCGTCCTCAAGACCTTGATCGTGACCGTAATCGCGATCGTGTTCGATATCGCCGTGCATCACCACCCTCTTCGCGATATAGTAAATACAACAGTCGTGATATATCAACATCGCCGTCTCGTCGACAACAAAGAAGTAGCCGAGGATACAATCGCGATCGCGATGAAAGAGATTTATCATATGAAGATGATATCGCTGACGAGGGTTATCAAAGTGATCGCAGATCTCGGAGATATCGGCGATCGAGATCTCCTACTCCAACTCGACATAGTAAAAGTAAAAGGAACTCGCACCGAAGGTTATCGTGGTCACGATCGAGATCTTCCTCACCAGCAAGATCTCGATCTAGGTCTCCTTATAGATCTGGTCGTGATCGACACGATAGAGGGAAAGATAGAGATTATGCCGATACCGATCGCGAGCGAGGTAGACTGAAGTCCAACGTTGAAGTCCCAGAGAAGAAATCAGAGGCAGAGGAAGAGGAAGATGAGGAAGCACAGATGGCAAAGATGCTAGGATTTTCTGGCTTCAACACTACGAAAGCAAAGCATGTATTAGGAAATAATGCGGGTGGTGTAGCAAAGGGAAAGGTCGCGAAATACAGACAGTATATGTAAGTGCCATCTACTAACTTTATTAGACCATGGCCATTTCTACGCACTTCGGACATCACTAACTTTTTTTATAGGAATCGCCTCGGTGGTTTCAACAGAGCACTGTCGCCAGGATAAACAAAATACAAAAAGACAATATAGTCTAATTATATTCTTCATATACAGGTCCATTATGTAGAAGCAACTTTGTCGATATATAGAATAATCTATTCAACTTTTTACGAATTAGCATTACAGAATATATACATAATTCAGCTATAATCAGTTTTAAGTTATGTTAATTGCATGTTACGGAAAGATTTGAGGTGTTTTAGAACAAATTATATTATATTATACTATATTCCGATAGCTATATAATAATTCAAGATTAATAATAATATAATAATTTCAAGATTAATAATAAAACTCCAAAGTTCAAGTATGCAAAATAATAAGATAAAAGATAAAAGAGATAGTATGAGATCATAAAATCATTAATAAACTTCAGTTCCTGGCATAATTTAGAAAAACTAGAAGACAAAGTATGATCAGATCTCACTTTTGACCTAGATCAAATTTCAAGATTCATTTATTCTTCTTGAATCTCAATTTTCTTCTTTGATGCAGTCTCCTCTAGTTTTGGCACTCTGATGTTTAAGATACCATTCTTTAGAGATGCAGATACTTCATTGGAATTGACTTGAGATGGAAATCTGAATCGCCTCGCGAACTCACCATAAAAACGCTCAGATGCCCAGTAAGTCGCTCCATTCTTGTTCTTCGCGATAGCTGACTCTCCTGAAGCTTCTGTCTTTGCTTCAGGTTCGTTAGCCGTTTTAGTTGCTACCTGATTAGGATTCGTCAGCTCTTCTGATCTCTCGACACGGCCCCGAATACTCAAGGTGTGTGGATCAGTGAACTCAAGCTCGAGGTTATTCCTTTCTACTCCAGGAAGCTCGCCCTGTAGCAAGAACTCCTTCTCGGTCTCTTTGACGTCGAAAGTTGGTGTTGAAGTAAATGCACTATTGTCTAGTGACCTAGCAAGAGAATTCGAAACTGGAGTTGAGAAAAACGGATCATCAAAGATCTTGAGTAATCTAAAAGGATCCATTACTTCCCGATGAGAAGAGGAGCCAGAGTTAAAGAATCTTGAAAGTGACATTGTGGTGATAATTTTGAGCTCTAAGCTATATCTTGATAGTACGCTTTGAATGAAAGCTTTTCGAATGCTATTAAATGCTATTGAGTAGTCAATGGCTTCTGTCGAGTTGCAAATAATGTAGTCTGTACCTTGAGATCATCCATCCTTATATATTCGAGACTTCCCTCGTCCAGCTCTATGGAGTGCGACTTCGAGAAACTACAGCAAGTTTCTAGAAATTTGTGCGGCTTAATATGCTCGCCTCAAACATAATTTCGAGAAATATCCAGCATCGCAACCCTATATTTTTGACACCTTACACGTGTTTCCTCATATTACCCGTACCCTATAAGCATCACATCACGTGTAAGAAACCTCGGATCATTTCTCTACTTGTGAACATTTAAACCCTAACATCATCCAAATTTTGGATCTGGAAGCGGCAGATTTTGGACAACAGGAACGATTCGGTGATACTACGAGAAAAATCAAGGTAGGGCAGAGTGGAGTTACTTCCTTGTTTTAGTATTACAGACGGCAGAATATCATAATTTTTTGCTCATCTACTAGGACCATAGGTGTCTCTAAGGTGAACTGCTTTGTTATAATAATATAATGTCAGTTCCGAGACCGAAACCGTGGGAACAGGGCAGAGCACCAGGTATAAGTGGCGGTATCACAGACAGCGCTGGCCGGTTAGGCAGCTCGTCGTCAACTACTACCAACGGTGGTAATTTTACGGGCACTATGAATAATAATAATCTAAATGAGAAGCCTAGTGAAGGGAATACTTCGTCAGCAGCGCCCTCCTTACCTTCCAGACCTCCAGCTGTCTCAGGAAGTACAGCAAGCGGAGTAAATGGCTCGGTGCCAATGACTGGCACCAACAATCTCTATCCAACGGCAGCGACAACATCAGCATTTTCACCTTATGGTGGCACATCCGCATTTTCCAGCTTCGGTAGTCGACCATATGGTACATTTTCATCACCATACTCTTCTTACTCGCCTTACAGTTCAGCATATTCTCCTTATGGATCTAGCTATCCCCGCATTTACTCTGGAACAAACCCGGGCGGTCCTATTGAGAATTCTACTGCTGCAGCTTTTCAGATGCTAGAGGCTGTTGTTAGTGCTTTTGGTGGCTTTGCACAAATGTTAGAGTCAACCTACATGGCAACGCACTCCTCTTTCTTTGCCATGGTTGGTGTTGCAGAGCAGCTAACAGCATTACGTAAAAGTATACTCGGAAGTGCCAGTGTCGGTGTTTTTGCCTTATGGAGATTTGTTTCTTCGATATTAAGGCGTCTCACAGGACGATCTTCGCCAGCTCCTAAAGCAAGCGATAAAATTAATCTCAGGGAATTTGATAAACACAAGCGCAATGGGCCTGCTGGATCTTCAGGACCTGCGTCATCTAGAATGTCAGTCATGCCTCTAGTAATATTTTTAGTAGCTGTCTTTGGTGGACCATATCTTATGTCTAAGCTGATAAAGTCGATTGCGCGCTCGCATATACAAGACGAAATGAAGCTTAGTGATCGGGAGACTGCTGCGCTGTCTTCTGGAACACTATATGGTCCTCAGGATGAGCAGGGAGCATCAATGAATGACAGTCTTATTATTGATCCTTCAAAGCTTGAATTCTGTCGTGCATTGTATGACTTTAAGCCAGAGAATGAAGCAATTGAGCTTGGACTCAAGAAGGGAGAGATTATTGCCATACTTTCCAAAGACAGTCTTGGAGAGGGTGCTGAACATGAGCCTACCTGGTGGAGGGGAAGATTACGAAATGGTCAAATGGGTTATTTTCCTTCTAACTATGTAGAAGTCATAAAACGGAAGCCACGAGCTGAGTAATTTTCGGGCTAATAAATTATGTAAGTCTCTGCATGCTAAGTGGAGGTATCTGAAAGATATTTCCCTGCAATTGTTGATATACCGAAGTTTTGGTAATTATTTCGTCTTGTCAGCTACTGGGGATTGTTCCTTTATTAATGGCATTTAAACGTGTAATTGTTATAAATAAATTATATAATAGTATATGTTCAACGAATAATTTTCGAGGAGAGTGCTTGCTTAGTCGAATTCTCTTATTAAGAGATAGCCTGATAGCAAGCACCTAATCCAAGCAAATTCTTGTAGATAAAACAAGACGGTAACTTAATGTTGGGGTCATTGCCTGTAATGATTGACAAATATGTACATCGTTGCTCCCAATGTGAAATGGCGCTTGGTAAATTACTAGATTATTCTTCTGAGCATTTCTTGATTTCTAATTGAAAGGGCGCCTATCTATTATATTTATATGATTCCAAAGTCCCTTCTCTTATTTTTTTTGGTATTATTGATCTCAGTTATCTACTCTAAAACAGATTCCGACAGTCTTAGTACATCTAAAGTTATCTACTATCCAATCGCCATGTCAATTCAACCTCGTTTTGCTACTCATATCTATTCAGGAGCTAGTGTCGGTGCAGCACCGTCCAGTGTTGCCGCCAATCGCCACACTATCGATTTATATCTTGACTATGATTGTCCTTTCTCTGCTAAAATGTTCAAGACTTTGTATCACACAATTTTTCCTACGCTGAATGAGAAATACGCGCCAGGTAGCTTTAGTTTTGTGTTTAGACAGGTCCCCCAGCCTTGGCATCCAACAAGTACGCTGTTGCATGAGGTTGCAATCGCTGTTGAGAAACTAGATCCCTCGAAGTTCTGGCAATTCTCAGATGTCTTGTTCCAGCATCAGGCTGAGTATTTTGATACCGCTGTGTTCGATGAACCGCGTTCTGTAACTTATAGTCGCCTAATTAAGCTTGCTTCCGAGTCTACTGGACTAGAAAGTGCTAAGCTTGCCGATCTCTTAACAATCGCTCCATCTCCTGATGGTTCTCAGCATAACTATGGCAACAAGATTACTGCTGATCTGAAGTTATTTATTCGCCAGCATCGTCAGATGTCCGTTCATGTTACTCCTACTGTGACGATTGATGGCATCTTGAATAACGATATTTCATCTGGCTGGACTGCTGATCAATGGTTCTCGCTTCTAGATACTTTATCAAAGACCAACTAAGACTTCACTACGACTTCGATATTTAGTAGAAATATTCTCTTTCTATTGATATACTGTTAACTAGGATGGATAACATGGGATATTAAATTCCAATTTGCGAAATATTATGGCTATCGTTGGCCACTAATCAAGTCATAGACAATTGAAGGTATATATCAATCGTTCATGTTCGTTTTCACTCGCTGTTTAACTATGCAAGTTTATATATATACTGAAATTCGCTTTCAAAAATATCAATGTTGAGCATTGATAGCTAATATTATTTTTAATTTACAATATAGAGATAGTAATTCGTCGCTGTTGCAAGTGAGATTACAAAAACAGTTTGTAATTTAGAATACAAATTCTTAATTCAGTAGTCGCTTAATTACCATAATATATGTCTTAATTAAATATAAGCTCGTATGCCATAGGATATGTACCATTGGAATCCTGGTAGGAATAATGTAACATCAACTTTTGTCCTTGGACGTTATTTCCTGTCTGGTAATAATTAGGATGAGCAATGCCACCATAGTTATAACCCTTAGGTCCTGGGATGCCTTGATAAACTACCTTATTGCTTTTAACCCATGGTCCAAGAGGAGATGGCGCATAGAGTACTCTGAATGCTGAATCTGCCCAATTTGACATATACAACATAATATAACTATTGTGATATGTTGAATAATAAATAGTTCCAGTCGAGAAGGTGTATGAGTTCGAGATAACTGCTGCGGAAGTCCTTCTTGCGGTTGGGATAGGTACAGTCGAGCTCCATTTCTGGGCACCATTATCCCAGTATTGATATTTAGTCGGATCATCAGCATACACAACCGGGACGCTAGCTACGTGTATGTCGTATCTACCACCATAGAGGTTATCGACAGCATAAAGATAGGCAACTCCGTTGACAACTGTGTTAGCAAATGATCCATATGCATAAGTACTAGAGTTGAACGACAGCTGACTATTTCTTGTGATACTTAGTGTGTTACTAGTTGGATCCAACTGATAGACAGCAGCAGTGTTACCAAACGTAGAGGCAGATGACTTAGAGCTATACTTGTTGACCAACCAAAAATGTACTGCTTTGGTACTGCTCACAGGAATACAATTAGTGTAAGTCCAGAGAGCGTAACGCTTGGATGGAGAACCTGCCACAGAACTCTCAGCACTGGTAAATGGAATAGCGGGACTGAAGTCACCAGGCTTGGTAGCGGTAATGTCCTTGAGCCATCCAGGATGACTATATGTCTCAGCAACCGCAAGGGAATTGGACGCAAAGCCAATTAGATTGCCTCTGCCATCATACACAGATGTGTCATCAAAAAACCAGAAAGTGGTGTTGGATAGCGAGCAACTTCCTCCACCATCTCTATAGATGTTATAAGCAAAGCTCCAGTCAGTCAGTTTGCCCCAATTAATACCAGAGGTGTTAAATTCAGTATTAACTGGAGTCCCTGCATGTGTTGGTGGAGTAGTTTGATTGAAAGGGGTCAGATAAGTCGGGATTGCACGACTCGTTGATGCAACGGGGTCAGCAAACACTGGCACTATGACTTTTGATGCTAACAGTAACAATTCAATCAATACTTTAAAAGAGGCCATAGCGCTTATTTCGCTTTTTTTTAATCTAGAGTAGTAGAAGTTTTATAGTATTTTTTATTTTTGCAGTTAAAAACTGATTGTTAATCTTGATTAGCTGCCTCCTGGAATTCGCTACATTTCGCTGACTTAAGTATTCAAGAAATCAGCACTAGTAGACTATTATACGATACTTTGGCGATGACATCTATCCAAACATTGAGCCATTTCCTTTTTAAGATCACCTGTCAACTACAGTGAATCGACGGTGGCAAAGAGTATATTCTATCTATCTGCATAGATCACAGGCTGCCAGAAGGTTACTATCTGCAACATGATGATGGAGTATTGTGTTTCTCAAATCCTCGGATGTATGATGCCCTACTCTATGTCAAATAGCAACTATGTCATTAGGTTATCCGTATATCGCGAGGTTTGATCAGCAGATTCTACCATGTTTGGCTCCAATGCAGTAATAATGTACCGTCATTCACGACCAGATGCTTTCACTTCATCGTAAGCTGTCAGTAATAGGTAAAGAACTTCCCATACTATTACTTCACCCTTACTTCATATGTCTCTTAAAGTGATGCGTAATTATTTGTACTGTCTAAATTGATCAGCAGAAGGCAAATTACCTCGACCGAAGAATATTATAAGACGGAATTCACATTCTGGTTTGAAATTCAGTTTGACAGCACTTGGAAAATCAAGTGAACTACAGTAGTTATTGCCATTGATACAGATTTTCAAGGCATTTTAAACCAACAGCTTGTAGAAGTGCCTCTTTTATTTGTAATTAATAAAAACATTTCAATATACCGTTCCCGCTAGTATGGTTATTGCAGAGCAATTATAAAGCTCCATCATCGGCCTCTTGATGAATTTTACAAATTACATTACGACGCTTACTTTTAGTCCTCTCTATATCGCTGGAGTGGAATATTTCACTTACCTTCCGGCTTCCATTCATAAGCTTCATTATTTATAATATTTTAGATATCATGCAGTTGTCTGAGTATAAAACTGCTGAGGAAGGCGCTGAAATATTATATAACATTTTTCGCTCATTGTTTTGTATGATCTCTGGGCGCTAACCGAAATAAATATGGAGAATATTCCCCTGTCCCGACCAAACACTATTTAGATTGTCATCTGAGAACTCTAACACATTCAAATGTCGGTATTATTAAACCTTAATTCAACCCTGTAACGACACGATATAGGATCTTAAAGTGCATCCAGCCTTTGGAAAGAACAGCCGTGAAGGGGCTTCCATTAAAAAAACCACTCAAAATCATTAAGTGACACGTAATATCTTACTACATTAGTGATATGAATATGATCATCCGGAGATACCTATCAGCTACGTTCGTGAAATGATAATCTTTACTATTCCAAAAAAAAGTGAGTAGATGTTTCGGATTGGATATCTTTGTGTCAACTCTGATCTCATGAACTCATATGTTCGTATCGTAAAACAAATAATGTTTGAACATGGAGCTGTTTTAGAAGTATTATTTATCCACCGTTGAGCAGCAAAGTTTTATAAATGGCATCAAATAAATCAGTAAGAGTGCATAGCCCATTCATCAGTAACTAAAAATCGATTTTCAAGTCTTACAACGTAAATATAAATTATCAGAAAGAAATTTAGTAAATTAGACAACTAATTCACTTAACTAATTATATTCCATACTTTTCAGCTTAACTAACTGCTACAGCAGTTATTTCTGCGGGACTAGATTTGTTTTTTTCGTCGTTATTCAATGAATGACTATAAGATTCTCCAAGTTCAGATTCTCCTTCTTTTTCTTCAGTTGGGCTGATAACGCCAATAGAATCTAATGTTCCTCTTAATTTAAGTCTTCTGTCTCTTCTTTCAAAATAGATAGGCAGAGCCAACGTGGTAAACCATACTATACTAGTGGTCAGTGACCAAATATAGCCACCTTTGTAGCGAGGTGCTTTAGTAGTGGGCCAGGCAACCAAAGGGACAACCAGATTACTCATTTCACCAAGCACATTGTATGTTGCTATTGTAATTGCCCTTACTTCGAGGTCATCGGAAATTTGGTCAGTTGTCCAGGCTATTAGAGTAGGAGAAAATCCATGAGCAATACCAAGGGCGATAAAACTAAAGAATTTGAGACCGTAAGGCACATCCCAAATTGTAAGGCAAATATTTCCAAAGAGCATTAGGATTCCTCCAAGAACCTGCATTTCCCATCTATTTCCTCGCAAATCACTGTAATATGCTGAGATAAAGGCCGCAGGAATGGATATTGCTGATGTGACTGTACCCAAGTCATTAACTCTAGGAATACTGTATTTATCTGGCTGAGCTTTAAGGAAAAGTGTAAATGGTGTTCCAGAAGCATACACACCCATGCCTCTAAAAACAAGCAAGTAAACAAAAACATAGAACTGCCATCTACTGAAAACTCTTTTAATTAGGGAACGATTCAAACCAGTAGATGGCTGGAAACCTTCTTCGAGGAGCCTAGTCTGAGCAAGTTTCTTTTCTTCATCCGTGAGGAACCTTGATTTGGTTCTTTCAGGAACGTCTGGGAAAAATATCACTCCACTTTATATGACATAAATCATCGTTAGTACACGTACACCCCTTATTTATTTCTAAGGTATGACTCACAGTCCAGCAATTGGGATTGTAATGATAGCACATATAATAAATAACCATCTCCAGCCTTGGAGACCAGCAGTATTATCAAGATGCGTGTAAGTTGCAGATTGTATATAACCAGCAAGCATCGTGCCGATTGGCATGGAAGAATAAAAAATAGCATTTCGGCGACCCAATTCACTGCGTCTATACCATGAATTAACAATATGGGTGCAGCCTACGTAAGAGGCTGTGGCACCGAGACCAACCATAAATCTCATAGCTAAGAGCTGTTGGTAGTTTTTCACGAATGCTGTTCCCAAAGTAAAAAGACCCCATAGGACCTCTGCCGCTGGTAGATAATATTGCGCAGGTATTCTAGTTATAATCATATTACTAGGAATCTGAAAAATACAGTATCCCACCTCATCTGCCGAGAATTATATTAGTAATTATAAGATTTACTGTGAGTAACGTAGTCTGATATACTCATTATGGATCAGATCAGTTTTGTTCAATTACTTACACATTGCGTTGATGTAATTCAAGCGATTACCATACAAATTGAGATCTTCTTTCATGTTGGATACATAAGCATTGGCTACATACCAGTTAGTATATAACATTTGCGTCAATGGAAAAGATGATAGTGTCACTGAGAACTCATGACCCTTCCACCAAGAGAACTATAAGCTTACTGAGAGCAGAAACGTCCAAGAACTTTGTAAAAAATGAGAGACACGCAAACCCGAGAACAAGCCAATCAATTTTATGAACAAGGATACGTTCATTCATTGGCATCTCCTTCGGGTACCATGCGATGATTTCCGTAAATCTTTTGATGAAGTGACTGATCGTCATAGCTGTTTTCGTCAATCTAATTCGTGTTTTGAGCAGTAGATTAGTGAATTTTACAACATAGGACCATTCAAATGTCAAGAATTATTTTGAAATATAAGAAAAATATCTATATAAAATAAGGCTTTATAATATGGACGTTATTCATCTTCATACTGGAGAAATTGGGCATTTCTTAAATACTAGTACATTACCTCTGATACATTCATTTGTGTGTAATTTTTTTCGGCAGCTAAGATGTTAAGTTAGTCGCTTGGCATCGACGATAAGCTTTCGGAATAGTAGGGCTTATGTTACCTTTGTATGGATAATCTGCCTCAGGATACATTAGTATCAACGCACAATGTCAAATCTGTCCTACGAGTTATTGAATAAAGATGACGTTACAGGTATGTTGCAAGATATATGGTTTTACACTTGTACTAATTGTTCCAGCGATATAATTGTCTTCCTATGAATAATGTCTATGTCAACTTTAGCATTCTTAGTCGATTAATTTATACGTACATAGGGTCTAGAATCACGAGCAAATGCTATTGAAGATATGTTGAATAATATCTTTGTTGTGTGACTTATGGTTAGAAATAGAATTTAGGATAATGGAGATAAGCTTGAACTAGCGAATTTTAAAGTTATATTTTATATTTAAGTTAGCACAGACCTTATCTGCGGTACATGAAATGCTGTTAATCATGCAAATAATTATTCTCTTATGATTATTCTTTGTGGTTTTCACAGCGTCATAACCTTGAATGCAAGTATTCAAATGAACAGAATTCTCTCGAGAGACCTATGGTTATTGTGACGCGTAGCTGTAGTATAGAATTAAAATGTTGAAATGCGCTGACACGGTAGGGAAGGACGACATTAAGCATTCTCAAATGTGTATATAGGTTGCAAATCAGGCGCCGAAGTATGAAGCACTATCAGTACTGCCAAGAATATTTATTACTTGAAATTTTTCGGTGGTAAGCCATCTCCGGTGTCGATGAGATACATACCTGATGCAGTATGCTTATTCTAAATCTCTCCATAAAACGCACAAAAGTAGCAAGCCTAGTATGGTATCATGTATAACTAGATGATTTGAATAGAATTTCTGTTCTTCAATATTTCCAACTGAAGTGGCACAAGCACTGGCTAGTATTCGAGATTTTTTTCGTTTTGATGTAGGTCGTTTTATTTCTTTGATATTTTCAATAATGTATTAGATCACATTAACAGTTGTTCTTTGACTGAAAGATAACTCGAGATTCTAGATTGTACGTGCGATTGAGCAGAAAAACTTAACTGACCGCTATGATCTAATTACCATAGATCGAAACTCTTTCGACATGCGATATAACTCTAGGGATGAGACCATCATCAATATTTGATAATTTTAAAATCGTAATAGCACTTGACCCTATTCGCGTAGACTACTGAATACCATTTTCCAGAATATCAGTACGCTCAAGGATAAGAGGAACAGAATAGTACCATTTACTCCTATGAGAATGATCTTGCTCTCAGCCGAGTTGTTAAACACTAGAGGTAGCGATATAAGACAAGGCATACCTACCCGCTCATATTAAAAGTAGCGTAGCTGTATCTACTTAGTCTACTTGTAACATTCCCGTAAAGTTATTTTTCTACTACTGTGTATAAGGTAGAAAATGCTAAGCAATGTAAACTTCTTGTGCCTAGAGTGGTCTCGCCTAATGGATAAATGTGAGTGTTTATCAGGTGTAGGGTTCTATAATATGACTATGTTCAGTATCACGATCTCCAGTAAATTGGCTAACCGATGTCGTGATAAATCGTAATACTTAGTTACTGTTTACAACCGGAAACAATCGTCAACATTAGCCAAAAGTGCCTAATTTTCCCATTAGATCAGTCGTACAATGGATGACGCGGACAATGCTAGTAGTTCAGTTGATAACGTTGATAGCAGCACCGATCAAATGAGCACTGCGGCAGCTAGTAGCAGCGACTTGAATTCCACTTATGAGACTCCTTCTGAATTGATTGACAGATTGTCGAGAACTGACTTGCCTAAGTATGATTTTTAAATTAGCATAGTATATATCAATTTTAATATGGTCAGCTAATACCAGAATTACCTAATGTAGTAAAACACCCGAGGAGCGAAGAGAAGATTCGCCAGATAATATTGGATCTATTGATGCTCTAGCAGATCGATTTGCAACCTTATTCAATCGACCTCCAACTTCAGTTCAACGACCTCTAAATGACGCAAATTCTTATGAATCCGCAAAACATGTTTTTCTGGGTATGGATGCTTCAGCAGACAAAGAGTCGCTTGAGCAAGTTCATTCGTGGCGAGATCTTCCTGAAGTAGATGACGACGAATTTGAGAAAGCCTTGCTTGAACTGAGTTCAAAGGAATGGGAACTAACGCCTGCTGATCTTGCTGAACTCCAATACTTAGAGAAGACAGCTATTTTACCAAATGAGGGGTCTAATGATGAACTGAAGGATATAGATAGTAAATACATGTCTGATGGCTATTGGTATGCAATAAAAGATGATTTGAATGGAACGGGAACAAGCAATGATGATTTGGGTAGCATGAAAGCAAGTGCAGATTCAAGTTTTGATAAGGAAATTAGCGATCTAACTGACCGAGCGAAAAAACTAAGAATAGAATACGATTCGCAGAATACTTCAATGGTAACGGACGGCAAATGTGAAGCAAACGGGAATTTAACATCCACAGAATCTAATGCAGGATTGACCAAGGAGGAGCAGGCAGAATTTGACTCGGAAAAAAGGGATATAGAAGACCAGGCAGATCGCCTTGTGCAGATGTATGCCTCCATGACGGATGCAGAACTGGCTGAAGATGATGATGATGTGGGAGATGAGGAAGAGAAAGACGAAGACGCCCAAGCAAATGAGCTGGTAGATATGTACGTCCGCCTTGCAAGCGATTCAGAGGATGCTGATACTGATCTCTCTATCGAAGAGACCAACTATCCGAACCAAGTACAGCCTTCTGAGACAGTAAATGTCTCTAAATCAATGTTACCTGACACGACTGGTTTACTACTTGCAAGGCTTCAATCACTTAAATCTCCCTTGCAAATTAATTCTCAAGCTCCAGGAGACACACTTACATCAAATGATAGTCTATCCAATGGATCAGAGAGGACGAACGTTAATAATGGACAATCCTTAGATGGATTACCGGAAATACCTACTATGGATCTTCCTTCGGTACCAGTAGATCAAGATCCAAAGACTAGAAAGCTACGAGAAGATGCTGAACTAGGCTGTTGTATCTGCGCAAAAGATGTCCAATACAGATGTCTGGGATGCGAAAAATTCGATGAGGACTACCTTTACTGTGGCAAATGCTTTTTACTAAGTATGAATCTTTCTTCTCGCTTTTAGTTAGCTATGTCTGATTATGGAATAACAGAGATGAGAGTAAAGTAGTATTAGGAAGAACTAACATATTCTGATAGCCCACCAAGGCGAAGATGCAGGTTACGAGGAACGAACACATGCCTACAAAAAATTCAAGATATGATTTGTCGACCAATAAAAATTGTGTTGTAGTTAATATTCACGGTGTATATAATAAATGTCCAACTTGTCGGTAGCTCCCAAAAAATCTTTTGTATTTTACAGATTAACTATTATTCTGCAATGTAGTTCCAAATCATCACCACAATAGCATTTCGACATTGCAGATTTTTTTCGTCTATGAAATGGTGTCTGACTTAAAACTTCTGTAAATACCTATGCATTTATTTTTCTGACATTTCAGCATGATAAATTTTTACTCTTCACTTTGGCTTTGGCTCAGCTAGTTCCTTATATGGTTTGGGGCGTTTGCCTTTTCCAGCTAAACTTGCTCTTATCATAAAAATCTTGAAGTAGAAAAATACGTTCTTGATAAGCAACATTAAGTACGGCTGTTTGCTAGTGACATTCTAACTCAACTTTACCTCTATCACTGTATGCAGCTTTATTTGTCAGAACTCTTTTAACGACATCTGAGTAGTCTTTACGAGGACAATCAGAGAATTTGATCTTGAAAGTATTGGGACATATACCTTGAAAATTCATTACCTTTTATCGCAAACGATAAAACAGCTTTATTGAAAATTTTCTCTATATCTCTATAGTCGTCAAGTCGCTTTAATGGTTAGCATTTTCGAGAATAGTCGTCAGAGGTTTTAGAAGAAATTTAGCAGTGAAAAAATCGTTAACGAACTATCTATTGGCTGCTTTAGAAATCTCTGATTTATCCGTGCCTCAGACATCCTTCGAAGCTCCAGAGGCGATACCAATGTTAAGCTGGCACGTTTCTAATTCCACCAAACCTCAGCAATAAGAAGAAAGTCATGGTATCACCAGCTCGTGGATCTACTCTTAACCAGGAGGTTTCCTCGGAGGCTAGTATGGTATCGAAATTGTCTAGTATTGAAAATCATATAAAGCGTCGACAGTCAATGTCAAATTCGCCGTCGCCGGACGAAATGACCAGTAACCAGCGACAACATGGTAAGAGTATTGATAGCACAGGCTCCTCAAGCGCGGAACCACCGCAGAAACGTATAAGATCTATAGCTGCTTGTAATAGATGCAAAATTCGAAAGCAACGATGTGACAATGCTTTTCCCAAGTGCAGCAATTGCGCTAAAGCTGACGTGGAGTGCATCTCTAAAGAACAAGCATATCCTGCTAGTTATGTCCAGGCTCTTGAAAGACATGTGCACAAGTTGGAGGAAGAGCTCAGAAAATCTTATGAACTCCAAAACAGTCAACAGTTAGAGTTGGCTACGGTCAACTCGGAACTTGCTTCAAAAAAAGCAGTGGAGATTACGAAGGCAACATCACAGCAGTCACTTCCTTCAATAGACTTCATCAAGACTTCGACCTCTTCGGCTAATGAGCCAGCAAGTCGTGATCTGGTTGAAATGACACAACCAAATCCCGCATCATCTACACAGTATTACTTAGGATCTACCTCGGGATTTCCTCTAACCAAGCTTGTTCAGGCAGCTATATATGGTACTTCCTTATCGAAGGAGATGCCAATAAAAAACGATCTTACAAACTTACCAGTTTTTAGATGTCTACCGAATCAATTCCTCACATCGTCAAAAGATTCAATGGTCAATGACTGTGGCGATTCGCCAGAAGTCTCATGTGGATCACCTAACGATAATCACGATGAAATTGGAAATATGTGTCGACGCAAGGCAGAAGAGCAGTTAAAAAAGACTTTCCTTGCAACTGTCTTATCAGATGTGTCGGCATCTCGACTAATTGAAGCTTATATGAATGGTGTTCACATGAGATATCCGTTCATACACAAAAATGATATTGTTGATTTAAAAGACCAAAGATCTATTATAGCAAAGGAGCTGGCAAGAATAATTGCTACTCACAGTGCACGACCTTGCAATCTGGAAACTACTAAGCGTTCGAAGTCTTCTCCGATTAAAGTCAATAAAAAAGATAAAGATGATAGCTCTGATTCGGATAAAACAGAGATAAAGGCGGATGTTTCAATGGAATCCACTTTATCGACATCTCAAAAAGACACTAAAGGCAGCGATTCAGTCAATGGTGGCGATAACGCCTCTACATCAAGAGCACAGTCCACGAGCGACACATTTTCAAACAAAGAGCGTCTGATGGAGACTCTGAATTTTCAAGGCACAAAAACAGAGTCAGAATATGAGGCCAGAGTCAAGTCAGCTTGGTTCAAGCTTCATATGATATATGCTATCGGTGCTCGTTATCTTCAACTAACTGGCACATATAATTATGCTTCACCAGATACTCACTATCAGATTGCGATGAGATATTTGGATATTCTCTCAGATTCATATCTAATAGATATTATTGAAAAGCTGTTGCTTGTCATCGTTTTCCAATTAAGATCACCTAGCGGCTCCGGAATCTGGCACCTTACCGGATTTACTGTAGGACTCTGTGTAGAAGCTGGATTTCATAGGAAACAGCAGGTACGCAGTGTAGTGGAAGACCAAAGAAGAAAGCGCATGTTTTGGAGCTTATATATTTTGGAAAGATCAGTATCTGTGACTCTCGGTAGACCATTTTGTATCGCTGACAGAGATATTGATGTGGAACTACCTGCTAATGTTGATGAAGATATCAGAGATGAAGAAGAGCTTGCAAAAGCTGTTGCTAATAGTAGCATGTCAAATACCTCATCGTTAACAGGTTGCATATTTATTATGCAAATCAAGAGACTTTCTTCTAGGATTCAGGAAAAAATATATCGAGTGGATAAGCAAGAGCTTCCATCTGATAAAAAGTTTCAAAAGCTTAGAAAGGAGTTGGATGACTGGGGAAATGCTATTATGAGCTCACCTATGCTTTCATCTCTGAGCGTAACGCCAACACCTAGACTGTGGATGTCATTTGAGTATTACATGCTAAACTATCATACCAACATGCGACTATTATTGGTACCTAAACTTCCTATGTTGTCATCTGATGCAGAAGAATTTAAGTTATGTCTGAGGTCGTCTGGCCAGGTGTGCCAAATCTATAAACGTCTACATCAATATTTGAGAACTGTTTCTTACTCTTTTTTGGCTTTACAGGCGTCTTTTATGGCTGGCATTACTATGATTTATTGCTACACCAAAGATCAGTCCATTCTTGACACACAATTTTTGGCTGATATAAGGGCTTGCTCAACTGTTCTTTATATCATTGCAGAGCGATGGCCATCCACAAAGCATTTTAGAGATGCGTTTGAAGCTTATCTCAATGCTGCTATCGAATCTGGTGATCTCAACTCGAAAAGAAACATATCCCAAGGTCAAAAAGATCCTTTCTCTTTCTCTAGGCGAATGAGCTATGGTAGTAATAGCAATCATGATAATATGTCAGGCAGCGACTCTATAAGTATTAAGACGAGTGACGAACCAGAATCAGAGCAGTCTGAAACTGGACTACCGAGGAACAAAGACTCTCAAATATCCCAAAGCACTCCCGATGCTCCAATTTGTTTTGATATGAATCTTTCATCTATAGTGCAAGCTACTAAGCCGCATGAAGAGTCTTCGCAGCTTCCGACCCCACTTTCAGTTTCTTCTCCAACTCATTCAGTAAGCTCGGATAAGCAGATCAGATTAGAAACTTCTACTCGACCAAAAAATAATATTATCGAGGATCTGGCTCCCGTTCAAGACGAGCTCTGGGATATATTGCAACAAGGAAATACTCACGGTGCATCAGGAGATGTCATTGAAGGAAGTTCGTCTGACCTTTCGCAAACTGGATTCTCTCTTAATCCTAATGATCAGACAAATAATTCTATGGGCCTTGGACCAGGTGCATATAGTAGCATGATGGCGTCAATGGGATTTAATAGTACATTGGGGTCGTCGTCAGTTTCTCTCGCAAATAATATAGTACAGCCACCATTTAATCAAGCTGCTATGTCGGCGAATGTTCAACCGTTCAGCATGTGGTCCAACATTCGTCCCTTTGGATTTAATCCTAGTCCCCAATTGGATACTCATGAGCGTTCAATGTGCTTGCAAAACTCAAATATTGGTGACATGAATAGTCTTCGTTCGACGAGTGTGGATGCATCGCCTCATGCGCAAGTTTCGCGGTTGGAAGGTGTAGATGTTTTTGGTGGTAACTCTGTTTTCCAACAGCAACAGCAGCAACAACAACAACAACAACAACAACAACAACAACAACAACAACAACAACAACAGCAACAACAGCAGCAACAACAGCAACAGGGCTTAGCAGGTGTGGCACCTGATTTGGGTATTGGTATGGCTATGGGACTTGGTGTTGGACTTTTCAGATTTCAGAATGATTTCTGGTAGATAATTATATTAATATACAGCCGGAAGAGTCTGTGATTGTTCTTCTTTTTTATGAATACAATGTTAGAATAGGCAGTTCATATGCTAAAATTTATCTTTTATTGATATGTGGATTCTACTGTTTTGAGTATTTGATGTTATGGGCTGTGGAGCTACAACGGTTTCCTTCTTTTTTAAGTTAGTTTGGATATGCGGTACTCTCTTCCTCGAGCACCGTATTTTGTGGTAATATATAGCCATATAATAACTTTGGAAGAACTGTATAATGTATAAAATTATAAAATTTTGGTATAGTTATTTGTTTAACTTGGTATACATGGTATTCTTGCATTAAAAATGAAAATTTTAAACTGCTCCATGATTCAGTGACTATTTATCGTAGTTGCTCCCGGGTAATTTTTGGATTTTTGTCAACTTCTGTTTAGTTTACATTATTGATTGATCTCACAGTATATTCATTCACATTATTACTACGAAGTATGCGACAGAATCAAGTAAAGCCATATAGAGATCCACAACGATAAACAATTAATTTATTGATAGAGAGAATCACTTTACGAACGACTAACGGATAATGGATAATCGTGCTAAAAGTCGCAGCATCCTTCAAATATTAAAAGCTCCGGCTCCTACTCCTCCGGATAGCAGCAGTAATAATGCAACTTCTAATAGTACTGCTGAAAAGTATGCAACAAATAGAGCACCCAGTGACTACGTCAATGGACCTTTGAATACGGGCAATAATGATTACGAAGGAAAGAATAGATCACATGAAGGAGCTGAGACTCTCTTTCAGATGCTTAAAGGCACCCCAGTAAATGTTGCTCAGCCTATGCCTCAGCCAGTACAACAGCAACCTCAAATGCCGTCTTTTGCAGAATACGATCCGATGTCTATGATTCCTCCGCAAAATTTTCAAATGGCATCTTATTCTCAGGCGTTTGTACCATCCCACATGATGGTACCGCCTCCACAGGCTATGATACCTATGATGCTGCCTCCCCAGCAGTATCCACCTATGCAACAGCAGCCACCGTCTTTTATAGATCCTGCGCCTCATCAGATATCAAAGGATGAACAATTTTTACGATCGCTACAAAAGCTACGTATTCAGTCTCCCCATGAGCCACATCCAGTAGTCAATTCTGAAGTTCAAGGCGGGTTACGATCGCTGTCAGATCAGCGTAACACAGTGTTTGAAGATTCTCGCGAAGTCGATCGAGATGTAAGCCCCTCTTCGAGTATTTCCATGACAAAGACTGAAGTACAACAGCAGCAGAAGGCAGATAAAGCTCCAGCTTTTACGAAGGATAGGGATAAACGAAAGTCGGGTAGTAGTAAAACTAGCAGGATCAGTAAAGCCATCAATATATCTGCTCCAGCTGACACCATGTCTGCTCAGTCGAAGTATGAACTTAATAAGAGCGTACTATCACGATATGATCCGTATATACATAAAATTATGTTTACAAGCGCACATGCAGTTTTATACAAGTTCGTTGCTGGTACCAATGCATGGGAAAAGCTACACTGTCAAGGAACAATGTTCATATATTCGAAGACGTCAGCTCCAGTGGCTGGAAGTTACGATAGCAATATGCTTGGTGATACCTCTAATCCTCACGAGCATGTTTTAGTCATCATGAATAGACATTCAATTCGAAATTTTATTTTAAGATTAGAAGATATTACAGATATCGAACGCCTGGACGAATTTATAATGGTTCGTTCTCCTTATGGTGCAGTTAATGGCTGGTCTGTTGATTTGGATGATCCACCAGCTGACGATCCTGATGATAACCCTGCAGATGTTTGGGGTTTATGGATCTATACATCTTCTGATCGACCAAAGATTGAAAGAATATGTCGAAAGTACATGAACATGGTAACGTCAGCTAAGGAAAATTCATACGATGATGAAGCTCGAGTCACTACGCCTACTCGAAGTTCAAAATCAAAGACGTTTTCTGTCCAGAAATCACAGCAACAGAGGTCACATCAAGACCATAGTGCGCATTCAGATAAATTTAATGGCATCAATAATCATCAAACTTCTTCTGGTGCTAATTTATTAGATGTACTCTTTCGCCGTGCAGTGGATCGTTATGTAAATGGCACTGCGTTGGATACGGGACGAGATTACTAGTAGTGTTTCATACTTCATTTGGCTTTGTTTGAATTTTTTTATCCATGCATACTGTATAATAGTTCTTTAGGATCACGTTTAAAAGACTCTATTTGATTGTTTGGGGGAAATAACTTAACTACATAAACTTCAACTTGTATATGATATTATAGTAAATTAAATGATACACAACACTTCAGTAGAACGCTGACAATATAATTGCAAGTGAGCAAATAAATATTCATATTCCATTGCTTCTTAATGTATTTGACATTGTTAATAATATCTAAAACTATACGAAATATTAACAAGTATAAATAAAAATGTTGTTTGTACTTAATAAGGAATCAAAGAAAAAATGATACGACAAAGTGCACAATCCAAAACCGAAAATAAAATAACTATAAAATAAAATAAAATAAAATAAAAATTAAGTAATAAATATAATATATAATGAACTATAGTAAATTATAACAATAATTAAAACTGTAGCCAAGCTAATAGTCACCATCCTGCTAATCTAAATCCTCTCTTGCTTTCATCCCAGAAGCAAACATATTATGGTCTTCTCCGTCAAATAACCATATATTTTAACCAAAATTATCTCATCACAGATATTTTATTTATTCGTCTCAATACTTTTTTTTAATTTCGACGTCGTATTATAAAGATATAAAGAGGAATGTTATATTTATTGACCCGACCCGCCTTTCAAAAGCATAGCCAAAGATGACAAACTACATCCTTTCTTCAGAAAATCATGCTGGAGCAGCTCATCTGCGTCAGCACGCTTAGCAACGTCAACGCAAAGGCATACACTCAAAAAGTTCTTAATCTCACGACTGAGTTTTTCAGGTTCCTTAAGGGTTGGTGTTCCATTAGTCGCAATCAAATATAGTGCCTTTAGTGGATCCTCGTTTAGGTATGGTGGCTCAGATTCAATCATTTCAATTGCCATAATTCCTAATGACCAGATGTCAACCTTAGCACCATACTCCTTTTGTTTAACTACTTCCGGTGCCATCCAATATGGAGTACCGACCATGGTAGCTCTTTTGTTCTTTTGATCCGTAAGCTTGGCACAAAAACCGAAATCAGTTATCTTGACGTGGCCAACGGAATCAAGGAGAACATTATCTGATTTAATGTCGCGGTGAATGATATTTTTGTGATGAAGATGTTGTAATCCCTTACATGTCTCAAAGCAAATAGTAGCTATCTGAGGCTCTGTCAGAGTATTTTTTTCAATAATATCCGTTAATGGACCACCCTCCATATACTCCATAATGACCCATAGATCAGAAGAATCCCTTAAGAATGCATCCAAAAAATTTACTATATTTGGATGCTGTGATTCCTTCATAACCAAAATCTCATTGACAATGAGCTCCTTGCGCGGCTGATGAACCAAGTCCATCTGTTTAATAGCAACCCTGTTGTAACGCAAGCTCAAAGGTGGCTGTTTTGGAGCTGCTACAAACACAGAACCGCTTGCACCTTGACCAACCTTTTGCTTCTTCTCATACAAAACGGAGGGGTCACCCGATGAAACCACAGATCGAAGCTTCTGCATAATCTGTACCTCATCCATCGTTGAGACACGCTTCTCCTCTTTCGTAATAGCAGCATTTTGATTCTGATTTTCAATTGGGGCCTTCTTAGCGTGGCCAGGGGTCTTGTGCTGAGCAAGAGTCTGAGCCTTAGTAATGCTAGACGATGTTGGCTGACGTGCTATCTGCTGTATAGGTTCTTTCACCTGCGCTGAGGTATGCACACCTATAAGCTGCTTGTGCTGTTTC